>VYZU01010221.1:0-20322 GCA_013401355.1 Ceyx cyanopectus
TGCCCATATGTAGCATTTTCTGGTGGACAAATAATTTAAAGGAGAAATACATTTCACTGTTCATTGAAAGTGAGAGAATTAGCAATTGTAATTCCTCCTGTTTAAGATGGCCTTCTCAATTTCAGTTTCTCCTGTGGCAGAGGCAGGTGAAGAGCTCTTCATTCAGACTGTGCTGACAGATTCTCCACAGTCACAAAAGGGCTGAGGCAGCTGGCCTTGATCCAGAGTCTGCTAACAGCCTTGGGAGTCTTCCCATTCACTTCAGGGAGGTGGATCAAGGCGATTTTGAACAGAACTGACTGAAAATGGTTTCACATTTGTTCCTTCAAAGAATGCATAAAATGTTTTGTTGGACACATCTTACATTCAGTGCATTTTCCACAAACCCAAGACAAGGTTCTCGCCTTTCTGTCCTCATTCAGAGCAGGCTGCCTACTGGGGCTAGGGCTCTCGTGTTCCAAAGCCTCTTATTCTGCAGGAGAAAAACAAAAGTTGACTGCAGATGCTCTAAAACTATGGGGCAAGCTACCACACGGTGTGCAGAGCTGTTTTGTTACAGCTGAGTGCAGACTTGGTGTGATTCACAGCAGTTCACTCACAGCTCAGTCCACTGTCCAGTGCACACACAGCCTTGGTCTCGTCAATTCTGACCTTGAAGTGGTTGCTCAGCCACAGACCTTTGGCTGCAAACAGCCTCTTCAATATAACAATAAGCAAAGTTGCAGACCACGAGGTGATAATTTTCACTTTGTTTTTCATCTGTGTTTTTTTAGGAACAGGCATATGTTTTATTCAGATTTTATATTCCTTTTTTTTTATGCTTTTGGTTCAGTTAGGTCTGAAATACATAAAGTTTTATTTAAAACCTTCCTTTGCTTGTGTTATACTTATTTTTTTTATCTCTTATATTCACACGACCAGGGCTGAAGCTCTGGTTAGATCCCTGTGTGGTACTCTGGATGTAGTGCTGGCCAGAAGAACTTTTGTGCAAATTCCTGGCCAGCCCAGCCTGACTGGAATAGGATGAATGAAGACTTCTGCTTCATTAATACCCTTTGGTCTTCATCTAGATCTATTCCCATTTGGAAGCATTTCTAAACTTACTCTGAAATATTTCTGTACAAGTGTAAGTGACCATGACAGGTATGAAACAGTGAAAACTGTGTCTGTTGTGCCAGAAATGAGATAAAGTACAAAGGCATATTCTTATGGTGTAATCAGGACAAATCTGCTAAGATCAGTGTAGCCACACTTAACTTTCACTAGCTGCAGAAATGGCCTCAGGCCTGTCATTCATTAATATAGCAATTAGGAAAATTCATAGGCAGATCCAAAATAAAAACTTTGAACATGAACATGTTCATTAAAAGGAATGATTAGGAAGTTACACATTTTTTACTATTTTTTAGTGATGATCAAACTACCAATTTTCCAGAACACTAAAAACCAACATAGACCTCTTACACATGAAACCATAACATTATGGTAATCAAGTCTACTCAAAGGGGTTGGCAAACAAAAATTCCAGGCAAACAAAAATTCCAAGCAAACCTTCTCAACAATGTGATGCATACATCCTTTTAACAGAATTCTAAGTAATTTGTGGGTGCTGACAGAACCTGTTTAAACCACTGATTGGTAAGAGTAGAACAACTTTGGTTTATTTTCAGATGCTCTGAGAATTAATGTGCTTTATTTTAGGATCATTATGTACTTACTGTGCCCAATCTGAGGCCATCGATGCTGTACCGCTTGGAAGTTCAAGTGCTGACAACTGGTGGGGAAGGGCCAGCTACAATAAAATCNACACCTCAAACATTTTAATTGTCAAATTAGCCAGCACTGTCTGAGAAATGCCCGAAGGGAGGAAAAGATCATCTGTGTGGCAATAGATAGGTTTTATTTTCTTTTGATGATCAGGCTGTTCAACTTGTCAGTTACTATAGTTTTACTAATTATTTGGTGTCTAACTCAATGGATTTAAGAGATTCTTTTTCTTTGAGCCACTCATTGCTCTAAGAAAAAGAAAAATTACTTCCTTCTCTGCCCATATGTAGCATTTTCTGGTGGACAAATAATTTAAAGGAGAAATACATTTCACTGTTCATTGAAAGTGAGAGAATTAGCAATTGTAATTCCTCCTGTTTAAGATGGCCTTCTCAATTTCAGTTTCTCCTGTGGCAGAGGCAGGTGAAGAGCTCTTCATTCAGACTGTGCTGACAGATTCTCCACAGTCACAAAAGGGCTGAGGCAGCTGGCCTTGATCCAGAGTCTGCTAACAGCCTTGGGAGTCTTCCCATTCACTTCAGGGAGGTGGATCAAGGCGATTTTGAACAGAACTGACTGAAAATGGTTTCACATTTGTTCCTTCAAAGAATGCATAAAATGTTTTGTTGGACACATCTTACATTCAGTGCATTTTCCACAAACCCAAGACAAGGTTCTCGCCTTTCTGTCCTCATTCAGAGCAGGCTGCCTACTGGGGCTAGGGCTCTCGTGTTCCAAAGCCTCTTATTCTGCAGGAGAAAAACAAAAGTTGACTGCAGATGCTCTAAAACTATGGGGCAAGCTACCACACGGTGTGCAGAGCTGTTTTGTTACAGCTGAGTGCAGACTTGGTGTGATTCACAGCAGTTCACTCACAGCTCAGTCCACTGTCCAGTGCACACACAGCCTTGGTCTCGTCAATTCTGACCTTGAAGTGGTTGCTCAGCCACAGACCTTTGGCTGCAAACAGCCTCTTCAATATAACAATAAGCAAAGTTGCAGACCACGAGGTGATAATTTTCACTTTGTTTTTCATCTGTGTTTTTTTAGGAACAGGCATATGTTTTATTCAGATTTTATATTCCTTTTTTTTTANGCACTCATGCCTTTTGCAGCCTTGCCACAGTGATAGATCTAGATAGAAGGTTATGGAAATGACATGGTTATGGAGTTATTGCTTGGAACTGACTTCTGGGGTAGCTAGTCCAGCTGCCTGCTCAGAGCAGGGCTCTGGCAGGGGGGTTGGACTAGATGATCTTCTAGCTCCCTTCCAACCCCTGACACTCTGTGAATCTGGGATTCATAGTCCTACTGGTCATCAATGCCATTTCCCCACCACCAATCCTGAGTTTCCAGCATTGCAGCCTTCCTAGGCAATTGCAGCTCAGACATGTTTCCCACAGTCCCTGTTATATTGTAATACAGTTTTAGAGCATAAAATCTACTTTTTTTTGCCTGCATAATGGAGTTCTGTACTATTCTGAGAGTTTTCTTGTGGTCCCAAAACTGAGCACTGGAGCTCAGGTATTTTGAAACACAGAGGAGCAAGAGTGGCTCCCTGTGAATGAGACACTTAGATNTGCAGACCACGAGGTGATAATTTTCACTTTGTTTTTCATCTGTGTTTTTTTAGGAACAGGCATATGTTTTATTCAGATTTTATATTCCTTTTTTTTTATGCTTTTGGTTCAGTTAGGTCTGAAATACATAAAGTTTTATTTAAAACCTTCCTTTGCTTGTGTTATACTTATTTTTTTTATCTCTTATATTCACACGACCAGGGCTGAAGCTCTGGTTAGATCCCTGTGTGGTACTCTGGATGTAGTGCTGGCCAGAAGAACTTTTGTGCAAATTCCTGGCCAGCCCAGCCTGACTGGAATAGGATGAATGAAGACTTCTGCTTCATTAATACCCTTTGGTCTTCATCTAGATCTATTCCCATTTGGAAGCATTTCTAAACTTACTCTGAAATATTTCTGTACAAGTGTAAGTGACCATGACAGGTATGAAACAGTGAAAACTNTTCATAGTCCTACTGGTCATCAATGCCATTTCCCCACCACCAATCCTGAGTTTCCAGCATTGCAGCCTTCCTAGGCAATTGCAGCTCAGACATGTTTCCCACAGTCCCTGTTATATTGTAATACAGTTTTAGAGCATAAAATCTACTTTTTTTTGCCTGCATAATGGAGTTCTGTACTATTCTGAGAGTTTTCTTGTGGTCCCAAAACTGAGCACTGGAGCTCAGGTATTTTGAAACACAGAGGAGCAAGAGTGGCTCCCTGTGAATGAGACACTTAGATCTTTACATGCCATAAACTTTCCTTTCTGTCACCTGCAGCTGACAGCACTTGATCTGAAGTTTGAATTTGGCCCAGAATGACATATATCAGAGATAGGCTTTGGTTGGCACTAAGAACGTGATGCCAGAAAGACAGCAAGACCCTGGATAACCTGACAAAGAGAGCTCTCTGGGACCTTGATTTGTGAAATTAAATGAACATTATTGAACATTATCTCTCAAAGCTTAGCTTACCTTTCTGCTTTCCAAATTTATAGTGGCAGTTCTACCCAAAGTGTTGGCCAAACCCGAGAATCTATCTGCGTCTTTCATTGTTCAGGAAGGTAACATCACTGGCCATTTTTCCTGGAAGATCTCCAAGGCAGAGCTTCACCAGCCCATGACAGGGTTTCAAGTCACTTGGGCAGAAGTAACCACAGAAAGCCGCCAGAACAGCTTACCCAACAGCATCATTTCTCAGTCACAGATACTGCCTTCAGTAAGTTGGTCCTTACTCTCTGGTGCTAGTGGCTTCATAAGTGTGTGTTTTTTATAAGTTAACTTATATAAGTTAACATAAGTTTACATAAGTTACTGTATTTTTAATGTTTAGTGGGGATGCAGATGTCAGACATTGAGTTCTCTGGCTCTGCAGGCAAGTTGGAGCATGAAGGTGCTTAATTTTTCCTCCTTGCTGGAGATACAAGGCACAGCTACTCTTCTTGACACCTCAAACATTTTAATTGTCAAATTAGCCAGCACTGTCTGAGAAATGCCCGAAGGGAGGAAAAGATCATCTGTGTGGCAATAGATAGGTTTTATTTTCTTTTGATGATCAGGCTGTTCAACTTGTCAGTTACTATAGTTTTACTAATTATTTGGTGTCTAACTCAATGGATTTAAGAGATTCTTTTTCTTTGAGCCACTCATTGCTCTAAGAAAAAGAAAAATTACTTCCTTCTCTGCCCATATGTAGCATTTTCTGGTGGACAAATAATTTAAAGGAGAAATACATTTCACTGTTCATTGAAAGTGAGAGAATTAGCAATTGTAATTCCTCCTGTTTAAGATGGCCTTCTCAATTTCAGTTTCTCCTGTGGCAGAGGCAGGTGAAGAGCTCTTCATTCAGACTGTGCTGACAGATTCTCCACAGTCACAAAAGGGCTGAGGCAGCTGGCCTTGATCCAGAGTCTGCTAACAGCCTTGGGAGTCTTCCCATTCACTTCAGGGAGGTGGATCAAGGCGATTTTGAACAGAACTGACTGAAAATGGTTTCACATTTGTTCCTTCAAAGAATGCATAAAATGTTTTGTTGGACACATCTTACATTCAGTGCATTTTCCACAAACCCAAGACAAGGTTCTCGCCTTTCTGTCCTCATTCAGAGCAGGCTGCCTACTGGGGCTAGGGCTCTCGTGTTCCAAAGCCTCTTATTCTGCAGGAGAAAAACAAAAGTTGACTGCAGATGCTCTAAAACTATGGGGCAAGCTACCACACGGTGTGCAGAGCTGTTTTGTTACAGCTGAGTGCAGACTTGGTGTGATTCACAGCAGTTCACTCACAGCTCAGTCCACTGTCCAGTGCACACACAGCCTTGGTCTCGTCAATTCTGACCTTGAAGTGGTTGCTCAGCCACAGACCTTTGGCTGCAAACAGCCTCTTCAATATAACAATAAGCAAAGTTGCAGACCACGAGGTGATAATTTTCACTTTGTTTTTCATCTGTGTTTTTTTAGGAACAGGCATATGTTTTATTCAGATTTTATATTCCTTTTTTTTTATGCTTTTGGTTCAGTTAGGTCTGAAATACATAAAGTTTTATTTAAAACCTTCCTTTGCTTGTGTTATACTTATTTTTTTTATCTCTTATATTCACACGACCAGGGCTGAAGCTCTGGTTAGATCCCTGTGTGGTACTCTGGATGTAGTGCTGGCCAGAAGAACTTTTGTGCAAATTCCTGGCCAGCCCAGCCTGACTGGAATAGGATGAATGAAGACTTCTGCTTCATTAATACCCTTTGGTCTTCATCTAGATCTATTCCCATTTGGAAGCATTTCTAAACTTACTCTGAAATATTTCTGTACAAGTGTAAGTGACCATGACAGGTATGAAACAGTGAAAACTGTGTCTGTTGTGCCAGAAATGAGATAAAGTACAAAGGCATATTCTTATGGTGTAATCAGGACAAATCTGCTAAGATCAGTGTAGCCACACTTAACTTTCACTAGCTGCAGAAATGGCCTCAGGCCTGTCATTCATTAATATAGCAATTAGGAAAATTCATAGGCAGATCCAAAATAAAAACTTTGAACATGAACATGTTCATTAAAAGGAATGATTAGGAAGTTACACATTTTTTACTATTTTTTAGTGATGATCAAACTACCAATTTTCCAGAACACTAAAAACCAACATAGACCTCTTACACATGAAACCATAACATTATGGTAATCAAGTCTACTCAAAGGGGTTGGCAAACAAAAATTCCAGGCAAACAAAAATTCCAAGCAAACCTTCTCAACAATGTGATGCATACATCCTTTTAACAGAATTCTAAGTAATTTGTGGGTGCTGACAGAACCTGTTTAAACCACTGATTGGTAAGAGTAGAACAACTTTGGTTTATTTTCAGATGCTCTGAGAATTAATGTGCTTTATTTTAGGATCATTATGTACTTACTGTGCCCAATCTGAGGCCATCGATGCTGTACCGCTTGGAAGTTCAAGTGCTGACAACTGGTGGGGAAGGGCCAGCTACAATAAAATCTTTCAGAACACCTGACCTTCCTCCATTTTCACCCCACAGTAAGTACTACACCATTTTGACTTGCAATTACATGTTACAGCACTTCAGCCTTCCATATGTAAACTGGTCACTTGAGTCTTAGCATCTTTATTGCCTCCAGTCACATTTCATAAACTTCAGATGTGTGAAAATACTGGGTTTTCCCCCCCCATAAATGTCCATCAGATGTGATGGAAGCAAATGAAGTCTTTCAGGTTCTGTGGTCTGACATTTGTCACTTGTTCACCACAGTTCTTTGGATTGTGCCTATAGCACTTGGGATTCAAACTTAGTCCTCCAGGTGCTACCTAGACCTGGGATTCATTAGCTTTCAAGATTTGATTTTTCTGTGTGAATTGAGTCCAGTGTGGCTAGACCCTGATCATATCTCTAAAGCAGGTAAAACTCTTAAAGACCACTACCAGTATTGTATGTTTCTGAAAAGCACATCTTAGAATTGTGAAGCCCAATTTAAAAAAAAAAATTTTTTTTTCCAAAATTCATCGCTTGAAATTTTTTGTCCTTTTAGAGTCTCACTGAAATTGTCTGGACTGAACATGTACATAGTTGTGAGCACAGGCAGTTTACTTACAAGCTGAAGGATTGAAAGCTGAAGTCCTTACAAATCCTTTTTAGCCTGAGTAAACATTGGTATGACATATTCAGGGTTTGATGTGTATTTCCTTATTCTTTTGCTTAGGACCTCATCTGAAACAACATCATTCACATCACTACAAAGCACCCCCAGAGAAATACTAGACTGTTTCAGATGATTACTCAAATATCTGAAAGAAAAACTGAGCTCCCAAATGAGGGCTGGGACAAGGCACATGTGTAGGAGGAACGAACTCAGTTTTCCAGTGAAAGTTACCATCCTGAATGGTCTGTGTCTACTACTCTGTAGTTTTGCCATGAAAAAATTGTATTTGCACGAAGACCAGGATGAAACATACAAGTATCATTTTATTACCACCACTATTCAACAAACTCAAGATCACATCCAGCTCAGCTCATGTGAGAGAATCAGAAGTGTGTCCATGATAATAATTTTGTATTTCTATGTTTAAAGTGGATTGAAATGGTGCAGTGTATACAGCTTTTTCTCTTAGTGACTTCAGTGTTAATATTTGCAAGGTTGTCCTGTGGTGTAGACATACTTCTGAACACTGGAGGCCACGTTCTCATGAGTGTGTTTAATTAATCTATTTTACTTTAAGCTCTGCCTGTTACCAGTTTAAGCCCCAGTGTATTTTACTGTTACTGAAATAAGGACATAAATAAATACAGGTAGCAGAAACCCCGAAATAGTCAATATTCAATAATCACTACAGAGGAGGAGGAGGATGCATTTGCATCACCCATGTCTTCTAAGTGGTAAGGTTGTAACATGTACATCTGCTAAATTTTTAAAATATTTTTTTAATAGCTAAAAAATATACAGAGTAGATGTACATTGTAAAGAAGTAAATGACAATTAATAGAATGGTTGAAAACTAATGGCAATTAATACAAGTAATTGGTAGGTCCTGGAAGAATGACTTTTAAAATCCCACTTACAATTTTTTGTTATATAATATTTCAAGATTTAATAACACCTTGAAAAGAAACACATTTTTTTCTAGTTAAAAATCTGAATAGTTAACATTTACATTTTAGAAATTGAATTTCAGAGACACATTTGTTACTCAAATTGAGGTGGAGCTGGTTTTTGGCTTTGGATTTTGATGTGCATATTTCTTTTCCCCATGGATTTTTTGAACAGAAGGACGGATGTATTTGCTCTATTCTGCTGTTCTGCTTAAAAAAGAGTTATGTGACAATATTCTGGCATCTGGAAAACATTGGCCTGTAGTTTATTTGAATGCATTTTTCAAATTTAGACAGAAGGGTGCCCTTTTTAACCACAGGGGAATTCATATTGCCTTATTGTGCAATAGAAACTGTCCAGAATAATTTGCCACACAGAGAGACATACCTTGATAGTAAACAGAAACTGCTTGGATTTATTATCAAAAGGGTGGAAAGTATCATCCAATAAACATCCATACAAATAGCTTATCATCAGCTTCTCATGTTTAGGATGTTCAGAGTGATCCTGCATTCCTTGGCACTGTTTGCAGTACTCCCCAGATCATCATATGGGGCTAAGGTACCTCAAACCCTCAGGAGACAAACTTGCCAAGGTGGCCACTTCTCTAAGAGCAGATGTTGTGTGCTCCTGTGTCCTTCATGTTTGCCTGAGAGATTCAGTGACAGGAGCTCAGGCACCAGTGCTTAATTAATTTCCATCTCCTCATGACAAGGAGAAGAGCAAATATGAAGAAATACATACCTGAAATTTCTCTGACAATATCAAAGTCATGTTTATTGTAGGATTCAAAAAATATTCACATACAGATACAAAATTCAAATAGTCTGTGTTGAAGTTTAGAGCTTTTAGTTTCATATGGGCTGATACCACAGGGGGTGAAGGAATCTGACTGAATTTCTTGCTCGTTCCACTTTCCCTACATTTCTTTAAAGGGGTCTTTTTTAACATTCTCTTTCTTTGCTTCTTGTCTTTTGTGATATGCAGTCAGTGGCCAAGAAATTTTCCAGACATTTTTTACTGCCTCATGGCTTTGGCCTTTAATAGTAGTTTTAAAAATATTAAAGGCCATGGTGCTTTTAATTTATTCTTCTATCATTCTGTCATCTCCCCTTTCCCAAAATACATTAGTGAATAAACACATAAACTCTTCTTCATAAAATCTGTAGAATAATGGTTTATTTTCAATTTTGTCAAAGGGCCAAAGTCATACTTTTGAAGAACATGGAGAGGTTCTTACTTCTAAAGTAGATTCTGGAAATGAATAAAAAAATTAATGAAGTATAGTTGTATTGCACAATATAGAGTCCACTCAGATGTGATTTTTTTCCAAATCAGTTTATTGATTCACCTTGCAAGTCACCCTTCAAATCAGAAATGAAAAGTACAGGTTCAACAAAGTTTATGCATGGATGTTAAATTCCCAACTACATGTGATTTCCTGATTATCCTTTGAATTTAGCAGTACAGATTTGAAGTTGTTAGTGCCTAATTCATAAAGCCTTGTTTGCTGAATTGTACAGGGTATTGTCCTAATTTACTAGCTTAAGACACAGTAAACATTTAATTAAGCAATAACATTGTAATTCACTACTTGATTTGCTAGCTAAAGATTTATTTTCTTTAATGACATTGTGTAATAGAGTTAATAGAGATATTGGGATGCTTTTAGATACTCTGCACCTTTACACTAATGTGTAATTTGCTATGTACGATTCTGATGGATTTGTCAGTTGACTAGAGGATGTGTTTTGTTTATTTCTTAAATGAGAATTATAACGTGATGCCATTTTTTGCTAACTGCTTTGTGAAGTGGAATTTTTTGTTGTTTATTGGTGATTTTTGTTTAAAAAGAGAATGGCTTGTTCTTATGATATCCTTTATGACCATTTTTGAGTAGTTCATAGATCAGGATAAATTCAAATAGTAACATCTGTGTGTATCATCTTGAATATTAAGAATATAATACGTAAGTCAGAATAATAATACAGAAGTCAACTGGGATGGAAGTAAACCTGTGCAGTTAAGAATGAGCTTCAGTAATGCCTCGTAAAGCATGGGTGTCAAAATTTGCTTGAATTCTGTCTTAAATCATATAAGGCCCTTAGAGAACAAAGTATGAGACTCAGAAAGTTTTAAATTCTGTGTACATCACCATAAAAAAACACCATTGTCTTGTGTATATGTAAATGTAGTTGTGATATTGACTTATTTATTAATTCAGTTTCTTATACTATGTGCCAAGTATTTTCCCACCCTTTTGATCAGTACCTGTGAACATCAATTACTAAAAATAATGTTATGCAAACTTGTGCATTGTAACCAGGAATATGACGCTAATAAGCTGTTGCATGTAGTTTGAAATAATGAAGAAAACCCTTTATTTAAAAAATGTAAATGAATACCTACAGATGTTGATGACTATATATGGTTTTGCATGCCAAAACTCATTGTTCAGTTGTGGGCATGAAATGTAACGACTGTATTACCTCTGCTGAATATATTAGTAAGGTACAATTTACGAAGTAATTAACAGAGCTCTATATGTAAAATTTTTCCTTTTTACTTAATTATATGGTAGTAGAGGTAACAGAACTACTTCTCTGTTACCCAAATTGGCTGTAGAAATTATGTTCCTATAACACTCATTTAAAGTCAATATTTATTTATATATGTAATACAAAAAGATTGGTCTTATGTGTTTGTCCTGTTATTTAGAGAAAAAAAATAATACATTTCTTGTAAAAACAATTTGTAAAAAAATGTAAATAGAGTCTGATTTCTTTTACTCACTCCTTCCATGTTTAGAATTTGTACATACTGTTTAGGTAATAAACTATCCTACATTATAATCTTTCTACATTATCTCCTCCATACAGAATTTACAGCTTTGTTTTTCCTGAGTTGAAGACACAGTCATCAGTGTCACACCAAGTATGTTTGCTACATATAAATTCTATTGTGTATAAAGTCATACCAATTTTTCTGTGTACTACAGCATTTTGTTTTCCTTAGAATGTGATCAAAATAATCTGAAAATAAATGTAGATATCATTTGATTAAGTTGAAGCAATTCATGAAGTAAAAAATCAGACTCAAGAACTTACCATCCCTTTCTTTCTGTTAATGAGATAGTTCACAGTGAATATTTTTTCATCCTTTGTAATAGTAACTAAATAATTCTGGATCTATGTCTATAGCTTGATCTTACATGTTTGAAGCTCATGGTTAATTCTATATATACACCAGATTTGGAGTATTTTCTATTTTAAAGTGCAGTATCCCATGAGTGAATTTATATATTTTTAATAAATATAAATATATGTCTTAGTACAAACATGACACTGTTTCAAATTGTCCTGGGTGTGCTGTCATTCTCAGATGCAATATCTTTAGTTAGGGGATGCACCTTTGATTTACTCTCAACTTACCTAATAAAAAGTTAGGTTTTGTTAACAACATAAACTCCAAAATTTCCTGGTATTACTTTCTCATTAGAATAACTGCTTTAATTTGGGGGGTTTGGTTTTCCTTTTACAGAAATGGGTAATATTTAGAATTAAATAGTTAAATTTCTCTGCAAGTTGGACTAGTTGGATAAACCCAGACAAGAATAATGTATCACCGTGGATAGGTGAGTTGTCATAATAAATAATTAAACTTTCGGTGCACTCTAATTCTACTTAGTCATTCATTTTTCTCTTTCCATAACTTCAAATATATGTTTTATTCATATTGAATTAAAAGGGACAGCGACTGGATGATGTGAATCATATTAAATAAGAACGTTTGCTATATTTTGAACAGTACTGAACATTTTGGTTTGGGGTTTTCTGTCTTTTGTGCATCTAAACCCAGAATGCACTCCAACATTTCCATTACAATTAAAAAACAAAACATCAATTAAAGTTTGGATGTGTCAGTGCCATGGTCTAGCGGGTGTGGTGGTGTCAGGGCTTAGGCCGGACTTGATGATCTCCAAGGTCTGTTCCAGCCTCAGCAATCATTCTGTGTAATCCCATGAAAGCTTGTTACGGTACCAAAAAAAAATCCCCCTCTTTACTTCTGTTTTCTTCTTCCAGGTGGTGTATTGTCCTTGTCTGGACGCACGCCAGCCTCCTTGAGGAAGGCCTTGGGCCCAAACACTGGCTGTTCGCCCGGCGCCGCCGCACCTGTAAGGGCAAAGAACTCAGCGGGGAGAGCGCTGGGAACGGCGGCTTTGAAACACGGCCAACCTGCAGGGCTCCTGCACATTGGCTTCAGCTAAAGGAGCTCTGTCCCCTGGGCATTGTGTTTAACAGCCTGCCTGCTTCTGCTCAAGGTGCTGGCAGGAGCAGAGATGAATATTTAATACGTGCCTCGCTATTCGGTGTTCACGGAAACTAAAGAATTGATGGATGCTTTCTGTATCCAGTCCCTCATCTCTGATGCTGATTTATTCACGTTACTTCACAATAAGTTCAGGAGCTCTGGTTATTCTCAGTGGAAGAACTTTGGAAGTAGTGGGATGTCACTGATAGGAGAGTTAGGCCAACACACCGCGTGTGCAAATATATTTGCACGCCAAATAGAGCTTGCTTGTCTTGGAGTTACGTTTTTGAGCTTTTCTCTGTAAATAGAAATGTTACAATTTTTCAAGAGTGGCAGCAATGGAATGGTAGAAGAATGTGAAATTCTTACAAAGTTAAGAATTTAAAGGATTAAGTTACGTAGAAAACACGAAGTAACACCATTTTTTTGTGATGAGATTATATTATTGTTATTATTATTATTATTATTATTAATGACAGTGGTGAGGCGACTGACAGTGGGACTCATCTGTTGACAATATTTGACATTCTGGGAGGGATGCAGCCTCTGTGGAACCCAATTCTTTGGTGTTATTGAAATGTTGCCAAGGCTCCTCTGACCCTCTGAATGCCACCCTGTGCTTATGTTCCATGTGGGTGCTAATAATACCACTGGGAATTACTTTCTGCAGATTAAAAACTACTGTAAGGCTCTGGGAATGGGAAGGTGAAGAGGTCAGGAGCTCAGGTGGCTTTTTTTGTCCATTCTGCTGATCAAAGGTCAAGGCTTAGGGACAGATGTGACATGGAGATAAATATGTGAGTTAGCAGATGGTACTGCCAGCAGAATGTCAGCTGCCTTGACCATGGAATAATGTTCTGAAAACCCTGTGGAACAAGGAAGAGCTACACCACACTAATTTTCTGATTTATTGGAACAGGTTACAAAACCCACCAGATGAGTGTGAACTATTCTGCCCTTAACAAATGTCTAAATATTGGTTAAGAAAAGAAGTAGTTAACATAAGGTCAGAAAAGAGGCAAAAAAAAAAAAGGAGAATGGTGAGTTGGTCCATAAAATATATTAAATAACGTAGAGATTAGGTAGGAGGAAGTGGATGTTTTATTACAATGTCAACATTTTGCTGTAAATGACATTTGGTTGATTAAAAACTTGTTGGATGATTCACGTGTCACAGGATTAATATTGAAGGGTACAGCTTGCTCAGAAAAGGCAAGCATGAGACTAATGAAAAAGGCAATAAAATAATCTTTTAACACAGTCCTAAATTAAAAAAAAAATTCATCAAGACATGGATATAGGAACTGGTAGTGTTGCCACCTCTTGGACTCAAGAGGATGGTGTTATAAAGAAGCTGGAATATGTTATTTATTATGGTTGCGTAATTTCTTCACATAGCTACAAGCCTTCAAGATAAAAAAGACAATTTCTGTATCTTTTTAGGATTAAATTTGAAAAATGTTATTCAGATTAAAGTATTACAGTATAAGCAAATTTGTTCCACAAAAAAAACCCCAACCCAACAAAAACCACAAACAAAAAAAATCAAAACAAACCCCAATTATTAAAGAGTAATTACTAATGGTACATGTCAGTTTGGAAGATTGTATCCACTAATGCATTACAGAGACTCTTGCTCTCTCCAGGATTATGTACTGTTTTTCATTGATATTTTGGAGGATGAAATAGGTAATTTTTATTACATTTGCACACTTTATAAAGGAATTACATCTTAAAGATTAAAATTTGTATAGTATTTTGTATTAATGGTATTTTAAAGTGCTAGAGAGAAGTAAAAAGTAATCTCCTGGACGCTACAGTCTGGGAAACAATTAACTAAGGAGTCATCTAATAGACAAGAACTCATGGGCTGAAGAAAAATAAGCCAAAAATATTGTATTGTTGCAAAAGAAAACAAGGAAAAAGACACCAAATTATTTAGAAAAGAATGTGACATTTAATATTAAAATGTTTTTTTCCTTCTATTTGGAGCTACTAGGGCTTCTGTGGGAGTATTATTCTGAGAATGACCCTCACTTTAAGAAGGACTATGGAAAAATTACCAAGCAAAGACAATGATTGGAGTTCAGAAAACATGATCTGTGGCAAAAGAAGAAAGGACTTCTGGAGTATGGTAATTGAGAGAATAGAAAGTACTGAGAAATGTTATTTAACTCCATGTAGAAACGTGCTGCAGTGAGAAGCAGGATGATAAATTGACTCAAGTTTAAGTATTTGGAAAATACTTAAAAGAAAAATGTCCTGAAATGCACAAAAGTTTAAAAATATATTAGATTTTTTCAGAGTTTATTAGATTTTTAGAGGATTTTACTTGCCTGTGAGAGCCTTTGTAAGTTTAATTCCCTTCATTTCATTTCATTTTAATTTTTGAATTTAAAGTTTTTAAAAGTTTTTAAGAAGATTTTTTTTGGGGAGTTGTGATAGTGGGCTTTTTTTGGTATTTCCAAAAAACATGTCTTCATTAAATGCTTTAAAACATTAACTGTATAACTAAAATATTAAATGAAAGAGGAAAATGTGTATAAGAAAAAGCATATTACCACAGGTTTCAACAAAGGAAATTCAGATGAATGTGAGTGGTATCTCAATAAGTGTGAATAGCTATGCTGGTAGTTTATGACAGCTTAATTAGTAAGGGTAATTGATGTTGGGAAAACACTGGAGGAAGAATAATTAATACTTAAGAATAATTACTCCTTTGTCAGTCTGTTACTGTTCCTCTAACATTCATTCAGTGGTCACTGTGTAAAGATACTAAAAAATGTCCTGGCAGGATGAAAATGATAGAAAAAACCTTTCTGCTTTATTCTTATCTGGTTTTGCTTTACTCTTACTGCAATAATAATTTAATTTTTGCAATAATTAATTTAATTAACTTTATTTTTCCTTGAAGTTCTGCTTTTCCTTGTGAAGCAGCAAAGTTCTCAGTTGCAATAAATTGAAACGACTCCTGTGTCCTTAGGTGATGAGGTGGGTAAGATCAGCTCATGTGGACTCCAGCCTCAGCAAATGCTTCTGAACAGATTTGGAGGAAGCTGGCCCAGGGCAAGATGCCCCAGAGCAGGGCAGATGCTGTAGCCAGGGACAGCAGCAGCTGGTGTTCCAGGGCACTCACTGAAGCACCAGTTCTCAGCTCAGAACCCACCTTAGGAAGGGAATTGAGCACAGCTTAGCCCCTGCCTGAAAGGAGCTTCCCCATGCTCTCGTGGACTCCTGTATCCTTTCTGCACATCCCTCAAGGAGCTGGGATTTGGTTCACTGGTTCCCCAGTGACCTGGTAGGGAAATTCAGTGGGGTGGAAAGTGCAATTTGTCAAATTTGCAGTCGTTTAATGGGAAACAGTAATAACTTTATATTCAGTGTAACATGAGCAGGATTAGAACATAATGTAAGATAATTTCTGGAAATTGCAGTTTTAAAGATGAATACCAAATGCTTTGGAACTGGCACTGGAAAAAAATAAGGAGCTACACTGATTTTTCTCTTCAATTTTCCAAATTATTTATTACCCTTTTTACTGGGATAATAGTTAAAACAAGCTGTTACCAGTTACATAAAAATACTGACTTAGAACAGGAGTTTCTTATATTTTTGTTGCCTACACAATTGAAATACCAGCTCTGGATGCACTATTACACTTCTCTGGAAAATATATGAGGCAGTATACAATTTAAACAATGCTGTATAACTAATAGAGGAATGATAATAATAATAATAATCATCATCTGCTTTTTTCTTATTATTATTCTAATAATAATTCTGCTTTTATACAGAGTCATTCTAAAAGAGGGCTGCAGTTAAAATTGAAATGGGCTAATGGTCTCATTAAGAAGTATGATTACAAGAGCATTTCCTTTGACTTCAGTGAATATAAAGTACTCCTGTAAAAAGGGCTCATAGCATGAAATGGAGATCTCAGGAAGAATCTGTCATACATATGGTAGATGTTTTAAACTGAGTTTAGTTTTCATTATTAATGCATTGGTGTTACACAAGTACAAGACTAAAGGCCTGATTGGCATTTATCCTAAGTTCCAAAGATAATTTCTACATAACATAAATGTCTAGGCATATTTCTTGTATCCATGAGTAATGCTATTAATAAATCCTGTTTAAAAAAATCACTGGTAAAATTAGTATAGATTAATGGCCACTAAACCAAAGACACAAAATAAGGAAACAGTGACAGATACCTTCATCATTTATAAGAATCTTGTTTGAAAGAGACTCATTAGTTGTCATCTGAAAGTAAAAAATAAAACCAAAACAAAAACAAACCCCACACTTTTCTTATATTTTAGCCATAGAGTATTTCTTGTTGCAGCATCTACATCTACTTCTGAGGTAAAAAACCCCAACAGAACAGCAAAATAATAGCATATTTCACTCTTATTTAAATCATATTAACTATGACATCTCATTTCTGTCCACTGCTAATTTAACAGAATTAGTCACCTTACACAGCAGACTTCTCCAGTAGTTCAAGAATTCTTCTGGGGACTGTTTTTAGTTCACAAAAGCAAAATGGCAACATTGAACACATGCAGCTGGTGCCAATACACAAGGAGATTTACTAGGACTTGTGTCCAAAATTGTCAAAAATAGACAAAAAAAGACACCTAGAAAGTCAAGGATTCAGAAACATATAAAAATCTAAACCATATCAAGGCATGCTACAGAATAAATAAAAAAACCTCTTAAGAAAGGTCAGTATTGACTAGAAGTTATGGAGTGAGACTAAACACTGAAANAACAAACCCCACACTTTTCTTATATTTTAGCCATAGAGTATTTCTTGTTGCAGCATCTACATCTACTTCTGAGGTAAAAAACCCCAACAGAACAGCAAAATAATAGCATATTTCACTCTTATTTAAATCATATTAACTATGACATCTCATTTCTGTCCACTGCTAATTTAACAGAATTAGTCACCTTACACAGCAGACTTCTCCAGTAGTTCAAGAATTCTTCTGGGGACTGTTTTTAGTTCACAAAAGCAAAATGGCAACATTGAACACATGCAGCTGGTGCCAATACACAAGGAGATTTACTAGGACTTGTGTCCAAAATTGTCAAAAATAGACAAAAAAAGACACCTAGAAAGTCAAGGATTCAGAAAAGTATATATGCACTCTGTATATCTGCAATTATTCATCACCTAGAAATACTGCCTCTTAAGAAAGGTCAGTATTGACTAGAAGTTTTTGCTGTTACTGAAGAATTCTCCATGTTTCATCACTTTCCACTTATTTCTATCACCTGTCTATATGACATTTGCAACATCAATTACTTGGTTATCTACATAAATTCTGCCTACAGATTATTTTTTACTTAACATCCTCTAATGCATAGATAAATATATCCTCAAGATTCTAGGGGTTCCTTTGGTACAAAATCAGTAGAGACAGGGAATTTAAAAAGACAGATACTTGCTTTGCATTTTAGAATTTCTGACATTATTGGGTATTTTTTAAAACCCCTCAATTTAGTTAGTTTAATAAGGTAATTAAAGTCTGCTGCTAGGACAAGCCATCTATTTTGCAAGATAAATTATTCCCTTCTGGTGCTCTTTCCTCTCTATTCTGCTCACTGCCTGCCCTTCCAACTTCCCTTTGCCAATACTATTATTGGTACAGAGCAGCTGGTGTCCTCCCACAAATGCTACTGTCCAGTTTTACTCCTACAGGAGGAGGAAGCAGTAGATGTGCTGACAAAATCTGAGCATCTGAAGCAAATGCACAACCCTAAATAGCTTTCTCTGAGCAGGCAACAGGTGGAAAATCAATGTTTGAGGATGTTGGATTGGCTGACTTGTTACCTAACAGAATTTTATTTGAAATGAGAAAGAAAAAAATGAAGGCAGTGTTGATTATTTAGTAGACTTCTTTAGAATCTTTAATAGACATATGACTATCCTGCAGGATTTTTATTTAAGTCCTGCTTTAGCTTTTGCACAGTGTCACAAATATTTCTAAAAATAAAAAAATAAAACTCTTGACATGGCTGCTGCTCCACGTGGAAGTGCAATATCTGGGATGCCAGTGATTTTATCTCCTCACAGCCACTACAGTGTCTCAGAATCTGTGTAGACTACATCCTCCTTTTAATAATGCTCTATATTTGCTTTCCTACAGGAGTGTTATTAAGTTAGAAATGTGTTTTGTAACAGAGATTTGCACGAATTGGGTTGTTTCTGTACAAGCAAAGAGGAATGAAAGGACAGCTGGGCTAAACATCTAAACTCTGGTGTTTATACCACCTAAACTGACTGCTAAAGGTAGAAAAGGGCACAACCTTCCTGCCAAGACCTGATCAGGAAAGAGTTTGTACTCTTGTTAGAAATAAGAAACCCAAGAGAAATATTAAGGTCCTTAAGGGGGGGACAATGCCTTTCATGACAGTTATCCCTTGAGGCCAAGAGCAAATGATCAAGGTTCTCTTTCATTCCACAAGGCAGGAGCACTGAAATCAAAATCCTTAAAGCTGAGCTTGCAAGCTGACAAAATCCAGTGCAGTTTGCTTTCAGTCAGTGCCATCCAAGATGCAATCAATACATAAACCCTGTAGCAATGTCCCTCACTGGGAAACTCCCTGGAGCAAATGGTATTATTTCAGTCCTATAAAATTCAAAGCTCCTCAAGGTGGAGTTTTTTGTAGATAAAAAGGCTACATTCTTGGCTACTATAAATCAACATAGCTAATTGGACTTTAAGATGCTACCAATTAAAGTGTATTTTTGCAAGATTCTGTTATCTTTTTGCTCAATAGTGACTTTAATAATGGTTTATTTAGTCTCTACTGGTTGATGCTATCTAGTCACACCATAAATTGTGATGCATTTATTTTCCTCCTAGGTGTTACTTTCCTTGGTGAAGTTCTTCAGCCACAAATTAATTTTATCATAAGGCTGTCTGGTAGGAACTGATTCTCACAAATCCTTTCTGGAATTGCACTATTATGCTGCAGTTAGATCAGTCTTAGCAGGGCTATTTTGCAGTTGGCTTTGGCTTGCAGAATTGCATTGCCTTAATTGGTAAACATTCTTAGTTTTTCCTTTCCATGCTGAAAGAACTGGCATAGCACCACATTCCTCACAAATAAAATTTTTCCACAGCAGGCAGTTTCCTTTAATATATTTTTTAAATCTTTTCTGAGCCTGAAATCAACATAATGAGAAGGAATGTGTGGGAGGTTAATAAAGGTTCATTACCCAAGAACCTTTGACTACCTCATGTTCTTCTTTCAGTTCTCTGTGTCCCAGGGTAGCTCAGTTTCATTAGAATATACAGACAACTTAGTAGGTCAAAGTAAAAAAAAAAGAGCAAAAGCTGCTGACAGAGTGTTAGAACAAAAATAATAATTTTTCTTCATAGTCAGTGTACACATGGTGCAAAAGAATTAACATCTTGGGTATATTTTTTCAGAAGTCTTACTTAGTTCCACATTACACATACTTAGCATAAACTGACTGTTCCCTGGGTAGGGTCTATGTAGAGTTTTAATCATTAAAAAAAAAAAAAAAAAAGAAAAAAAGTTAAATTTTTAAGGACAGGACACTTGAAAAC
>VYZU01010221.1:20396-30425 GCA_013401355.1 Ceyx cyanopectus
AAAAAAAAAAAAAAAAAAGAAAAAAAGTTTAATTTTTCAGGACAGGTCAAATTAAAGAAAAATAAAATCACAATATTGTAATTGAAGGTGTATATTAATTTTTAATGTGCATATTGTGAATGTGTGATCATACAGAGCTCAATTTTTTCATATTAAAAATGTATATGGATCTTTACAAGATGTCAATAATAGGGGAAAATGCTCTCAGTATTGAGCACTCTACATATTCTAGTAATCTAATGATTCTAGTATGAGGCATTGAAGAGAACACATTGTAAGACATCCAATATTCTAATGCATCTACCAAATACACAGTAGAAATAAATTTCATTCATAAAATGTATTATAAAATGCAATCATATTACAGAAGTCTCTTTGCAACAAGAATTAATGAATTTCCATCCTGAGTTTTGCTAATGTAAATTCAAAGGCAGTTGAATGACATCAGAGAGCCTAAGTTGTGTTCTTTTGGAGTTCTGTGTACACACTCGTGACTAAAATCTGCTGTGATGATAATGCTTTATTTGGCTTGGAGTTTTATTGGCTTAATTTAATTTATTTGAGGGGTATGCAATAGTAATAGCATTCCATGTAATCTTGGCATTATGCATTTATCCCAGAGCTGCAAGAGATTAATTTCTGTATCAGATACTGCAGCTGATAACATGAAAACCTAATTCAAAGCAAACTAAGGATCTGTGAAGACCTTTTATAGCTGCTGATCCTAAATATATTTCTCTGTGGCAATTAATAAATACATATGCAAATGTTGTTTAGCTCCAACAGCATACTTGGTTCTAAACTTGTACACAAGACTAATTTACATTTCCCACCCTGTAAAGTGGAGACTGAGAGGAAGTAATCACTTCAGGTAATGTTTACTTTTTCTTTGATAGTAAATTAATTTATGAACAAACCAACACACAGAACTGTGCAGCTGCAACCCATGTGAACTTAGGTTTTTAAGTGAAAAGTAAATATGCAGCAAGCAGATGGCAACAGTTGGGGAAAAAAATGGCAATAAATAGAGAGCTGGCACTGTTAACAGTTTGAAGGGGATGGTGATGTAGATTGCTTTAAGGCACAAGTCAGGTTAATGCTGAGCAAACAAAAATAAAACCAAAACTATTAACTTTCAGTGGTTAGAAAGTAGTTAGAGGAAGTAACTCAGAAATAAGTTCCTGAGAAGAGAGATAAAGGTATCATGAGCAGGGACATACACTTTAGATAATCTGAAATGAAGGCAGATGGTTCTGATGTATATGATTTATCTGTGAAAGTCTTCTCCTGTTACGTGTGATATATACAATTCCAAAATAAATATCAAGGTGATGTCAGAGACAAATTAAGCATCTTTATTGCCATGGCCTCAAGGTAGATGATATAATGGTATGAGGAGAAGTGTCAGTATTGTCACTCTACAGCAAAATAGGAAAGATGTGTCTAAATAATAGATTTTTTTTTGTTCTCTTCAAAGAAATTTAAACCTTGCTCATTCAAAACAGCAGCAATGTGAAAGGAAAAGACTGGTTTTCACATCGTGGCAAATATTCAAAAAGATGTGTAAGAAAAACCCCCAAACCACAACAAACTAACAAAAAGCTCTGACTGCTGTCACATTGCTGGGACAGGTCTCACATTGCTGGGAAAGCAGAATTCTGATGCTATCTTGAAATGAGAAGAGCAGGTGTGTAACTATGATCACATCCTATTGGTAACAAACAAAGGGTGGGAAAAGATGGGAACAGAGCAGCAGCAAAAGCAGGGCCAAGGAGGTGGGGATTCAAACAGCAGTAGGTAAATAGGATATTGAGAAGGGAGGGCACAAAAAAATAAAAAGGGACAAACCATAGAGGCAGATAATTGAATCCCTACTGTGTAAATCCCTACTACTTTTCAAATCCTTGTCACCAACCTTCAAACTAATCAAGCAATGACTGCAGTTTTTTCAGAATCAAATTATTCCACTGGTATACATATGTGCATTGGTGAAACTAATGCACAACTATGATAGTCATAATACCTGGCTAGAACCTCCAAAAAAGCTTTTTTTTCCATCCAAAAAGCAGATGCCAGGACCTTAGTGGCATTCCCACACTGTCTTAAAATCATAGAATCATTCAGGTTGGAAAAGACACTTGGGAATCATCAAGTCCAGTCATTAACCCTACACTCAAAGTTCACCCCTAAACCATGTCCCTCAAAACCATATCCAAACAACACTTAAACACACCCAGGGATGGTGACTCCATCCCCTCCCTGGGCAGCCTGTGCCAGTCTCTCACTACTCTTTTTGTGAGAAGTTTTTCCCTAATGCCCAGACTAAACTTTCCCTGGAGCAGCTGAAATCCATCCCCTCTCATTCTATTGCTAATTACTGTCAGAAGAGCCCAGCACCCACCTCTCTGCAATGTCCTTTCAGGTAGTTGTAGAGAGTGATGAGCTCTCCCCTCAGCCTCCTCTTCCTCAAACTAAACAGTCCCAGCTCCTTCAATTGCTTTTAATAAGATTTCTTCTCCATGCCCTTCAGCAGCTCATTGCCCTCCTCTGCACTTGCTCCAGCCCCTCCAGATCTCTCTTGTCTTGAGGTGCCCAAACCTGGGCTGAGTATGAGGACAATCACCTCCCAACTTCAGCTGCTAACAGTATTTTTAACACAAGCCAGGATGCCATTGGCTCTCTGGTCCACCTGAGCACACAGGTGGTTCACATTTAGCCTCTTGTCAATTAAAACCCCCAGGTGCTTTTCCAGCAGCAGCTTTCCAGCCACCCTTTCCCAGCCTGAATCTTTGCATGGAGTTGTTGTGGCCTGAGGACCGAGGCAAAGTAAGTGTTGAGCACCCCAGCTTTTCCTTATCCTTCGTTGCTGTGTTTCTCTCTGCATCAATAAAGTATAGAGATTCTCCCTAATCCTCCTTGTGTTGTTAGTGAACTTATAGAAATATTTTTATTATCCCTAATAGCTGTAGCTAAATTGAGCTGTCTCTGTGCTTTGGCTCTCCTAATTTTCTCCCTGTGTAGCTTCACTGCACCTTGATAATCTTAATGAGAGACTTGCCCCCTCTTCCAAAGGTCATAGACTTCACTGGGATGAAGAGAAAATGGTGAGATGTTCCTACAGAGAGCTTGATTTCTTAGCACAACTGTATAATGCATAGTTCTTTATTTTGTGTGTGTGTGTGTGTGGAGAAATGAGAAGGTTTGCAACACTAAGAAGCCAAAGATCTCCCAGAATACAGTTAGATTCCCCTCCAGGAATTTCCAGAAAAAATTATCATTAACCCCATTAGCTTCCTTTGACTCATTAACTACCTTTATTTCTTAAATGCAGCCCTTACTTCCCCAGCATATGTTTACATTATCCTAGTGAGGTGCTCCTGTTTTTCCTGTTGTACTCTTGTGCAGTTGACAGTGACACAGAGAACTTGGTCCTGCATGCTTAAAAATATTTTGCTTATCACTAAAGAAAAAACATTATTTTTATTTTTTCCCAAGCACAAGGAGCTTTCATAGAGAGTTCTTTACTTGCTGTGTGCAATGGAGGGGTCTTTAGTAAGGACAAACTTGGAATTTGAGGAGCCCCAGTGATAATTTAATGCTTACAGACAGACCAAAGAATTTGGCTCCCTTCTGATTTTCCATTCCAGTTGGAGGAAGAGTATCTATGTGAGTGTCTCCCCTTTGTAGGGATATAATTAATTAAGACAGCTAAATTGATTGATTTGTTACACATACCAATCTTTGTGAAAACCCAATGAGCAAAACTCACCACAGAGGACTCCAGGCACCTCAGACTGCACTAGCAAGCCATAGTACTGCTTTTAATTACCACATTAGTATTCCAGGGATTTCAAGGTGAGTGTGTATTGATTTGATTGCAGCCAGAGGGGCTGCTAGCCCCACAGGTATTGCACATCAGCTCTCTTTGACACACTGCATAAGTAGCTTCCCTGCCTCTGCTAGGGCTTTTGAAGAGTTTCTTCTGACATGTTGGTTTCATGCTGCACGAGTCTCCATAGCCCAAAGCAAAATGATCTGAGACCCCAAACAGAGAGGTTCTTGTTTGTTCAAGATGACCTTGGTGAGTGTTCCCTTTTCCTTTACCTCTTGGCCTTTAACTGTCACATCCATAACCCAGCCGCTGTTCAGTGTGGTTAGGATGTTTTCTACCTGTGACTGGTGCATAAGAAGCATCTGAGAGCCTGTCTAAATTCAAGATTTTCCTTTCCTCCTGAAGGAATGAAGATTATTTTTTACCCTGAAGGTTCTGCTAGCAGCTTACATATAGTTTGTTTCACCAGTCTTCTACCTTACTTTATATTTGCCACTGCAACTCCCACAGGTAATAAACTCAATTACCAAAATGCCCTTTTTTCTGTTGTTGTCCCTTCTCACACACACCTGAGGAGCCAACTGAGACACTGACAGTCTGCTGCAGTTAATGGGAGCTACATGGGTTGCTGTAGGAATGTCAGGTTAGAAAATACAAGTTTTATAATTAACCACAAAGTCACTATATTCTATAGCCATGGAACTGCTGAAATATGTCTCTTTTTTTTTTTTTAATCACCTGAACTGCACTTGGTTTTCTCCTCCTGTTTCCCATAACTCTTTCAACCATTCTCATAAAAAATTGAAGATTTAATACCATTAGTGTTACTGAACCTGTAGTAAACTGTCTTCTACAGCTGAGGAAATGGTTTTTCTTTTAAAAGATACAAGAGAAATACAAAGTATTTTTTTTTCATAGCAAAATAGGACCATAAAATTCTTCAATGTCTGTGGATGAATTAAAGAATTCTTCTGCTGAAGTGATTCTGTTATCTATAGTATAAAGTAAGCCTAAAGCAACACATTCTTTTCAATTAATGAAAACATGAACAGAACATGCCTAGAGATATATTAATTTGCCTCTGGCTCTGAATACGAGACTTTGCATCTGCCAAGCTCACCTCCACAGTCTTTAATGGCAAAAAAATTAGTGCTTTGATGTAAATGCTTTGAACTGCTCCTATCTAAAGTAAGCTTCCAGGCACTTAAGTCCACCCCCCCTGTTAAAGCTTTCTAAGCATGCATACTGAATGATTTTGGTGGACTAATGACTGGCTGAATTTGCTTAAATATACCAGTTACTGAATAAAAATGCCATATTCCTTGCAAGCAATAGGAAGTGTCTTCAGTAGGCAAATTAAGTGTAGAAGTGGGAAACAGCCCCCTCTAGTTCAAGTTGGATTGTTAAATGTACTTTTGGCAAAAGCCAAGAAAAAAGTGTGTGCTAGATGCTAAAGGTGTGATGATTGGTCAAATTAATGAGGCTGGAAGTCAGTCTTGCAATCCTAAAAATAGTGTTGTGATGACTGCAAAAATGGACATAGATGTTTGCAGAATTGCAGGTGCTGTCTTTGAGCAGTATCACTGCCACCAAACAGCATCTTAACAGTAAAAAATGGTATTAAAATGGCGTAGTATTGAGCATAGTAGCATTTCTTCCAGCATAATTAGTTAAATGTGTCTAAATGTTATTACTATACTTTATAACCTCTTGTAAAGGATATTACCATAGGATAAGCAGTGACACTCACTCCATAATGGATTAATATATTAATCACATACTGAAACATTTATGAAAATTGCTGATTCTACTTCAGAAGAAATATGCACAAAATTATTTCTAGGTGTTAAAAATATGATTGTGCTTCAGAGCTATTACACTGATTATTTTTTAATATCTTTTTTATATTATTTTTAAACAAACCAAAAAAAAAGTACTAGTCAAACACTGTTCTCCCCTGAATCCTTGAAACAGCTTCTAAATTGCATAAGCCTGAAGTGGCATCCAGGGATTTCCTGATGCAAGGGAAAAATTTTGGAGTGATTTGTGAGCAAGACACATTTTCTCCATGCATATTTCCCAGCTTATTGATAAAGAATTCTCTTCACTGGAAAGACTGGCTAACAGTCAGGTTTTGCATACCCAGCTGAGTGGCTAATTGATTTTTCTGGTTCAGCTTCACAAGGTGGCAAAATAGGCCCATATAGGGATAGGATTTAATACTCTGAAAGTTTGGGCGTTTTTTGGCCTGGAAATATCTCAGAGGTGGGAGTGTTACCCTTTCTTCACCTCTTTCCCCTGTTTAAATAGTTCTTTAGCTCACATTTGGGAGTAATTGGCATATACTTTTTATTCAGAATGGGCTGGATTGACATAAAATCCCATAAACACCTGAGATTTTTCCTGTTTCACATTAAAATATGTGATGGATTTTTATTACTCATTTGTAAAACAGTAAACTTCATTCTTGCCATGCATACCACTTGCTCCAGATGAGAAAGATTTAACTACTAACTGTATTACTCTTCACAGGCTCTGGTAGCTCTGATTTTATCAGCTCTGTAATGAAAGCAGAAAATATGTGTTTTCTGACATCTCTGAAATTCACTAGTGCAGCTGAAGCTTATGTTGATACTATTCTTAGAACAAAACATCATTGGGACTGTGTCCCTAATATCTTTTGTAACTAACCCAATAGCTAGAAGACTTATAATGCAATGAATCAGGGCTTAGTGAATCGATGGGACCAGAATTCCTACTAGCACAGACAATATTCTACGACTTCTGGGTTTCATAAAATTCTAGCTCTGAGATAGCAAAGGCAACATATTTATAAAGGATTTAAAAAATAACATCAAGATGAATGGACTATTGTACTATGATATTATAAAAAAAGAATTTTTTTGAGGCCCAGCACAACTGCAATAGTAGAATATTGCTTCTCTGGATTAAAAAAGGGGCAAAAATAACTGTGACTGAAGGTTGATAAAGTCAATGTTTGTGTAAAGAACTGAACAGAAAGTATTTCCTCGTCATGCACTCCTAGAAGAAGGAAGAGCTTTGGAACAGAAATATTTCTTGTGTTTAAAAGCACGTAGAAATGTGGATTCTGTCTCACTTAACAAGCAAGTATATACACTAGATGTAAGGAGAAATATGAATCTTTTTAATTGATCATTAATTAGGTGTGTTTAGCCTTTCATTCTGTCATCAAGTTTGTGTTTTCTGTCACTAAAGCCAATACCTAAACCAAGAAGCTGGTACATCAAATGAAAGAAGATATTGTGTTTCTCCTTTTCTACAACTTCCAATGACATAAGTACTAGTTTAATTTTAAATAATGAACAAAAAAATAGACTGCTCATATAGTTTAGTTATACTTCCCATTGAAATTTGCATGTAACTCATGAGGATTTCAGGACAAAAACAGAAATATTTTATTATTTTCTCAAGCTGACAGGAAGTAATTTTTTTTTTCATTATGTGAAGATTAAAAAAAATACAATCTCTAAACATCATGACAGTGATGAAGCTCAGAACTCATAATGCCACCAGTTATGTTTAGAAAATTATTGTCTCCCTACTCCTGTCTGAACTGTGCCTAACAAATACCACAAGGTTAAAAAATTACTCCATTCATGGGGAAAATGCAGGGAGCAATTTTAAAGATGTAGTTAACCAAGGTCAGAAGGTCAAAAGAGGTCAGTAATCCTGCTGAATTTGCCATGCAATAAAACACTGGCAAGGACTGTTATAAGCCACTTCATCTCTCTCCTTGTGTTTTGGGAAGTTTATTTTTTACTTCAGTGTAGTTAGTAAAGTGCAGCCCCAACTGAAGATCCCATAGGGAACACAGAGCCTCTTTCTTTATCAAATTCTTTGCCTAAATATCAGAAGGATTGTGCAGAGAACCACCACCCTTTATTTTACATAGGATTAAATCTGGCCATGGAAAAACAGACATCCAGACCATGAAAAAGTAAAAAGCTGTTGTTCAAATATTTCCTTGCAAAGGTGGAGACCCAGATGCAAGTCTGCTCTATGAGGTAGCCCTTTGTACTGTTCCTCCTCTTCTTGGCAATTCCATTCTTATTTTTATAAACTTTTCCCTTCCAGATACATAGAAGCTGTTAATGCAGATATTTTCATTTAGATTGGACTTGATGATCTCAAAGGTCTATTCCAGCCTCAACAATAATTCTGTGTAATAATAAAGATTAACTGGCATTTTCAGGTGCAGAAATGTTGGGGAAAGTGTCCTTTTTAGGCAAAATAGATTCCCTACATTTCTACTGAGAGTGGCTTGCTTAGTTATGGGAGAATGAAAAATTACAATTGGAATGGAGCAGGTATGGAGGTGTTTTGGGAGGCTTTGTTGTTCTGCTTTAGTTTTGTTTGTGCACCAGATGTTTGCATATAGATGAGAAACTGAATGAAAGCTAAGCCAAGTAGAAGATTTTTTTGTTGTGCTCTGAAAAAGAAAATCTTTCCATTTAATATGTTGCATTATAAAAATCCAAAGCCTGAAATGTGCTTTAGTTGAAGTACATTCTCTCCCCCTTATGAACATCACTATACTCTTTCTTGTGGACATCATCATGTCATGGACAGAGCATTGGTCACTTTAATAAGCTGATGAAGAACTTAATTATCTTTTTCAAAAAAGGAATAGTTTGAGTTAGTTTTGTGAATCCTTATTGTTGTCAGTGTCCTGTGTTCTTGAGGAGAACTGATCCAGAGCTTCTGGATTTTAGATTTCTTCCAGGTACACACACACACAACCTGTCTTCTTCCTCTCAAGAGGTACCATCCATTTGCATGCTCTGAACTTTCTCTTCTCACTTGTCTTTTTCCAGGCCTTAGGCCAGTGAATATTCAGCTTTGACATCTAGTATCGAAGCCAGGATAACACAAATATCCTCGTGGCCTAAACTGTAGCTGCTAATAGAGTTTCAATATTCATTCCAGGTCAGAATGAAAAGTTGTGCCCCTGAATGCTTGACAATTCTTTACAGTATTGAGCCAATACAACACTCTAAAGCCATTTGTCATTCTAAGTGGAGTATAATTGAGAAATGGCAAATCTTTCAAAACTTTCCTACTTTTCCAGTTCTTACGTTTCTTGTTTTTTCCCCCTTTTTACATAGGAAGGAAATTTTCTTAACCAAGGGGTACAAGTAGTATAAAGAGTAAAAGAAAACTGAGCCCGAATTCAGTGAAAATCCCTTTGTGGTCTGCTTGCTCAGAAATTTTTATAAATGTTGGAATTATGACTGGAATTAAGTAATATTGAGATGCTGATGAATGTTGGAAAGGTAGACAGATTAACCATAAAAAGCTAGTTATGCTGGCAGATTGAATAAATTTATAATTCATACATCAGTAATAGCATTTCTTTAAAGTTTAATGTCTGTTAATGATTTTAAAGAATACCCATATTTTTCTCATCGGTTAACATTCTTGTCATTCACTGACTTCTATGCTTTTGGATAAGGGCCTATAGCTACTCCTTTAATGAAATAGTCGTGTGCTTACCCTTCATTCTGAAGCCTTGAAAGGTATTTTTTTGATTAATGACAGTATTTTGGCCATCACGATAGTTTATGTCTTAGAAACTGAAAATTCTGTACTTAGAAGTATTTTTAACTATCAGTATTTGCCATTTTACAAGTCATAAGACTGTAGTATTATACTGTAAATTTCTCTAACAACTACTTCAATGTCTAAATGCTGACAGACACACAATTAATCCACCCTGGCACATCTAAAACAGTCATTACCTAATGCCATTCACATGGTGTGGGGTTAATTGAAAGAGGTCCTGACCTTCATGACCTATCAGTTTTGCCTCATCAGCTTGACCTAGGTCAGAGGTTCTTCCTTATAACTTTTGCTTATCAATAAAACATCACTATATCTAGAAATAGCATGCATATATACATGTACAGGCATGCACAGCATAAGGGCATGCATATATATGCACAGTAGTGGAATCCTAGAATGTTTAGGGCTGGAAGGGAGCTCCAAAGGGCATCTAGTGCAGCCCCCTGCAGGGAGCAGGGACACCCTCAACTAGCCCAGGCTGCTCAGAGCCTTGGCCAACCTCCCCTGCAATAGCTCCAGGGATGGGGCCTCAACCACCTCCCTGGGGAGCCTGTACCACTGAGCCACCACCCTCAAGGGTAAGAACTTCTTCC
>VYZU01010223.1:0-34532 GCA_013401355.1 Ceyx cyanopectus
CTGAGATGTCCAGCTGGCTCCTCTCCACCAGTTCTTCAAAGTCATTGCTCTTGTTCAAAGCACACCTTAATCTTGTCTTCCAGGTAGGGGGATCTGGTTTATCAATGCCCTCTCTGAACTTGCCTTTAAAGAGAGCCCAAGCCTGGAAATGTTTCAGATAATCAAAAGAATGAGAGGGGAAAGAAAAAAAAAAAAAGAAAGGGGGGGGGGGGAACAAAAAAAAAAAAAAAAAGGGGGGGGGGGGGGAACAAAAAAAAAAAAAAAAAGGGGGGGGGGGGGGAACAAAAGAAAGAAAAAAGAAAAAGAATCAACTACAAGGTACAAATCCACAATGCTTGAAACAGCACATATATATGTGTGCTGATATGTGCATGAATTTACTCCCAGAGGTTTAGGCTGAGTAAAAAGCATCACGGTGAGGCAGGAAAAATAGTTTAGCAGACGCAAAAAGAGGAGAAAATAATCCAAACCGAAGTGGAAACAGCCGTGCTGCAGTCCCACCAGCATCCATCCCCACGTGGAGCAGAGGGAAAGGGCAGGTGGCCTCATCCCAGTAACACAGGGGCCACCCAGCAGAGGACAGGGTGGCCGGGGACCACCTCTGAGCATCCCTCCCGTGCCCCCCCGAGCCCGGGCAGAGCCCTACCTTGAACAGGGCAGCATCCTCCTCGCGGTTGTAGTCCTGCTTGCCGGCGTGCTTCCAGGGGATGCGGAAGATGCTCTTCTCGTCGTTCTCCCACACCAGCCCCGGGTACTTGCCGCTGTCTATCTGGTCAATCAGCCACTGCCGGAGTTTCCCGTTGCCGCAGCTCACCGAGTTCATCCCGCACTCGCCCGGCTCCAAGTTCATGCCACTCGTGTCAGGGATAGGGGCGGGGGGGGAGGTGGTTTGGATGCCGAGCCCACCTCTCCGCACACTCCCAAGCACCGGCTCCCTCGGGGGGCTGCGGAGAGGGAAACCCACAGGTCAGGCACCGGCTGAAGTCCCCACGTGGAGCCACACGTATCACGTCTAACAGCAGCTACAGCGGGCAGGGGGTCCCGGGGGAAGCCAGGAAACACGGTACAGAGCCTCAGGAAACCGGGCACAGCCCCCCGCAGCCCTCCCCGGGCACTGCTCACTCTGCAGGCTCGGGCAGACATCCCCCCCTGGTCCCAAAACCGCTTTGCATGAGCTCAGACGGGCTATGCTGGAGGCACAAGCCCCTTGTCCTGCTCCTACTTCAGCTGCTTTCCTTCTTTTTAACTTTTTAACTAAAAAAATACAATTTAAAATAGCACATGAAACGTATTTGCAGGAGAGAGTGCCCGTGTGTGACGTTATCCATGTGCACACCATCCAGGGCTCCACACGCCCATACGATCCCTATGGCATCCAACGAGAACATCCAGCTGATGCCCACGAGCTCTCTGAAGCCAGACACATCTGAACACATTCTGCCCTACACACACCTCTCCCAACACACATCCCAACCTATGCATTGCAAATATCTAGAAATGGAAAGACACCAACCCACAGAACCTGGCACGGATGCTCTCAGAGAGACACTTGGAGTGCTAGCGAGGCAGCAGGAGCAGTGATGGGCACCCGCTGGAAAGGCCCTAATGTGAGGTCACCAACACCAGTAACAGCATCAGCTTCATCTTCCTGATCTCTAAAATTGCTTGAATCCCCCCAAAAGCTTCGTTTGGTTGGTTTTGATCCCTTTGTTGCACCTAACAGATGTGGTGCTGAGGGACATGGGTGCCCTGGCACTGCTGGGGAACAGCTAGACTTGATGAACTTAAAGGTCTTTTCAAACAAAANAGCAGCCACGTATCACAGAATCACAGAGAATCCCAGCAGGGTAGGGAATGGAAAGACCCTCTAGGGATCACCTGGTGCCAACCCCCTGCCCAGCAGGGTCACCCAGAGCAGGACCCAGCAATGCCATGTCCAGGTGGGTTTAGCATCTCTCCAGAGAAAGACACTCCACAACCTCTCTGGGCAACCTGGACTAGACTCTGGAACAGAGCAGCAGGTCCCTCCACTGGATTCCATACAAAGACCCCCAACAAACAGTCCTTTCTCCCCCTTAGAGCACGAAGCTGATCCCCCAGAACCATTCCCGAGACAGAGGGAACCAGCAGTGCCCCATCTCAGGAGCAGATAACGAGGTGGGGATGAATATTTTTTGCTAAATTAGGAAAAATTTAAAAAAAAAAAAAAAAAAAAAGAAGAAAAAAAAAAGAAGCCACTAAATAAAAATTAATAATGATTATTAATAATAAAATTAAAGTTATTAATAATTTTAAAAGACCAAACGACTCTCTCAGGTTCCAGAAGAAGCCCGGACAGTGGAAAGCCGAGGTGCCCACACTGCTCCACCCCGTCCCTCTGCCCGACCCGTCGGGTCCCGGGACAGGGATGGGGGTCCCCGGGGTGGGTGGGGGGGTCTCCCCCTCCTCCGCTTACCTGTGTCGCGGCGCTGGGAGCGGGCAGGGGCCGCCGGCTGCTGGGACCGGGCGCACCGCGACTGGGCCGGTGGCACCGGGAAGTTTCTTTATATGATGGGAGGGCGTCGTGCCCGGGCGGGCGGGGAGGCGGGTCCCGGCCCCGGAGGTGGAGCTGGAGGAGAGGAGCGGGGACTTTGCGAGCTGGAAAACATCAGAGCAGTGACACATGCCCATTGCTGGTAAACACAGGCGGCTGCGTCCGCGATGGGTTGGGTTTTTTGGTTGTTTTTTTTTTTTTTTTTTTTTAAATCTATACAGACAGACAGATCTACATAAATAGCCCGGGGAAACTCCTACCTATGGTAGCCAGGCGGCTTTTACTGTAAAAGACCCAGATACTTACACCCACCAGAAACGGTGGCTAGACGGCGCCGGCCGGGCCCCCGGGAGCATCCACCCACTCCTGCACCCACCCCCGCACCCCAGGCTTTGCCCGGGTGGCGGAGGGGAATGAGAAACCCACCCGAAAGGAGGATAAGGCAGTCGGTCTGGGGCTCGGGGTCTCCCCTGGCACCCTGTGGAGGTCAAGGTTTGGGGGCGGCAGCGGTGCCCGACCCCGCAGGCAGCGGGTACCGACGGGGCGGCAGCCGTCGGGGAGCAGCTCCCGCCCCGCTGGGCTCCGGGGATGCTCGGCTGGGAAAGCCCACCTGAAATAGCGGCCCCAGGGCAGGGATTGATGCTGGGGAACCCATTCTCCCGCCTGCCTGCAGACTCCCCTCTCCTAACTTGGCGGGATGGAGCAGGGAGTTCTGAACGCGGCGGGATGGAGCAGGGAGGTCTGCGCTTGCATTAAAGTCTTTCTTGCCGCCTTTCGGGTTTCAGACACGTGTTTCACGCCACGATACTTTCGTGTTGTTGTTCTGTTTCAACGTCTCCAACACACACACGCACACACGCACACTCACATCCTTTCTGCTCTAACGTTTCAGAGCACAAAACGAGTCACCGCGGGCTGCTGTGCCGCCGTGGAGGGTTACGCGAGGAGTTTGGGATATTAATTGCAAATCTTCAACGCCATCTTCTGAAATTTAAATGCAATTATCGCCACGTTTTGAGGGAGAAGCGAGAAGCGCCGGCATTTTTTAGGTACCGGGTTTTTATCACCCCATCCCTCACTAAAAACAGAATCGGCAGCACCCAGGCAAAATCTTTTCAGTCACAAGTTAAGGCGTCTTCAAAACATTAAAATCCATCCCTGAGCTTGGGGGTGAGTGCCACCACCGACTAGGACAGGCAGCCACAGCTTTACCAAGCTTCCTAAAAACCTGATTTTGATTCCTAGGGGCAAGACTATGGGGTACTTGGGGCACCAACTGTAATTTCATCGAGTATAAAATCAGCTTGAAATGCATCACTGTGAAATGAACACTTCTAATGCCTCTTTTGCAGCTGTTAAGACAGCAAAGTCCGGGCCAGTGTAAAACATGTGGCTTTGATCTGCATTAGGTCAAACCTTTCGGGGGGGGGGAAAAACCCCCCATCTTTCTGAAATGCTGAGAATATATTGAGGAAAAAAAAAATAGCTGTGCTTGTTCAAAGAAACCCATTAATAGAGAGGTAAATGAGTTATTCTGAAATCTTTGAGAGAAGACAAAGTCAGTCATGAAAACCCCAGAGGTGTGGGCAGTGGCCTGGCTGGGGGGGGGTCGGTTGCTTTTGTGCAGCAAGAGCTGTTAGAAAACTCCAGGCACCTGAATGTTGGAGGGGGTGCTAAAGCCAGAGCCCTCCCTGTACACTCAGCCTTTGCACCTCAGACACACTAATCTCCTTAGCTTTGCTGACTTTGCTACTTGGGGTTTCTGGACATCTGCCATTTCCATTTAAGCTGGCAGAAAAAAAAAAAACAACAAAAAAAACCAACAAAACAAACACAGTTTAGGACCATCACTTGTAAAGCAGAAAACTCTGACCCAGACCACGACTGCAGCATCTGCTGCAGCAGGGTGCCAGCAACCTTCTGCTGGGTGCCTGTGGTGTGTGTGAGGAGATGATTCCTCCCCAGCCAGCCTGGCTTAGAGCATCTTCAACCTGGGCATCTTTTTCTAGTGGTTTCCACACCACGGTGAGGGCTTGAGCCTTCAAACCGTACCCCAAAAACCCCAGTGCCTTCATGAAGTGTTAGCCCCTTGTGAACATGCTCTTGGTGCTGTTAAACCACGGCAGCCACTGCCTGGTCCCCTGCTCTTCACACTCTCAAGGTCACACTGACTAAAGGTATGCCAGGAAAAGCCACTGTTTCTTCTCAGCAGCTGCTTGCAAGCCCTCTGTGCACAGAAAGGTGGCTTCTGCCTCCGCCAAACCCCACCGACTCACCCGGGAATTGCAACCCAGGCAGAAAAGCAGAGAGATGCTCCAGCTCAGGTGGGCTGCCAGGGGCTCTCTGGAGCGGGTCCCTGGGGAAAGGGGTGCTGCTGAGCCAAAGGGCACACGTATTAAACGCTGCTGAGCTCTGGAGCTTGCTCCTCCTTGCTCGCCTTTGGTCGCCCTTGCTCGCCTGGGTGCAAAGGTTCTCCTGCCTCCCTAAAAGCCACCAGTCCCCGAGCCCCAGGGGCAGCACACCCAGCAGCAGGGGCCCTTCGAGGGCTGCCACTCATGCAGGGGCTCTCCCCGTGACAGGGACCACGAAATCCCCCGGGGTGCAGGGGGAGTTCCTGGGTGCAGAAGAGGAACCAGCCCAGGGTGAGCGAGGGGCACCACTCCCTTACCTTGCTCCTGCTTGTGCTGGTCACACTGGCCATCCATCTGCCATAGAAGGGAATGTGCTTGTGGCAGCAGGTCCCAACAAAGATGGGGCAGCCTCCGTGCTTGCTGCAGCCCAGAGCAGACCCACGGGTGAGCAGGAACGTGGCAGGGAACGAGCTCTAGCCTTGGGGGGAGGCTCCAACCATGACTCTTCAGGCACCCAGCAACCCTTGTGCTGAAGCCCTTGACAGGTCACATCTACAAACACATTTTCAGAAGGGAATTATGTCCCTAAAAGGTGGTTTTGAAAAGCCTGCAGCTGCTTGTCTACATCTTTAGCTGCCCCCAAGCCCCTTTCCTGAGATGGAGGTTGTCTGAAGGGCTCAGCACCTTGCTATGGGCACTGGTTTCCACTGGGTGTCTTCTTCCCAGGAAGAATACAGGAATCTGATGGTTCCACCACGCTGAGGAAACAAAAGTGTCAAGAATCAGATCACCAATATTATGAATAAAACCAATATTGAGAGTTTGTTGCCAAAGGAGCAAGAAAGTGGGTTTGTGGTGAGGCAGGGCTGGGTGTGAAGCAGAGCAGGACCCTTTTCCCATTCTACTCTGTGCTGGTTCAAAGTACAGCATCACCCTCCCAGAGCAGTTCAGCCTGTGCTAGCCCAGCCACTTCCAGCAGCAAGCAGCAGTTATGCAGATGAAAAAGAATTGAAAAATTGTGGGACAGAAAAAAACAACAAAAAAAAACAAAAAACCCCACCCTAATTTGTAAGTAGTTTTCAAGTTAAAAAAAAATAAAAAATCAGGAAAGTGCAGTTGCTGTCATTTAATAAAGTGAACTTCTGAACAGAAATTCTAAGCAGAGCTTTCACTCTTTCTTGTTTCTTGCTGGCGTTAGGCTGAAGAACCCCAAAGCTGGCAGTTTTGTGGAAATAGCCTATTTTTTTGAAAACCTCAACTTCTTTCTGGTCACCTTTTTCATTCTTTAAAGCATGTGGTGTTAAATCACAGTCAGTAGCAGCTCCAATCTCTGTTTTTAAAGGCTCCCCCCCTAACACAGCAGCTTTGGAGAGGTGACCTGTCCTAGCTGCCTTTAAAATACAGAAGAGAGCTTCTTTTAGGACAGCAATCCTGCTGAGAGCCCTCTGCGTATTTCTGCTGTAACTGAGCTTCTCTGGCTTTCACACCAGCGTAATTTAAGCGTTGTGCTTGGGTTCATTTTTATCTAAGTTCAAACCCACATCATTTCCTGGGTTCAAAAGATTGGCTTGGGTTTGTATATTCTGGGGTTGAGGTTCCACTTCAAAGCAACTGAGCTACAAGGAGCCCAGCTAAATCTGAACACAATTTGGACGGGGGAAGGATTGGGGTGACACGAGAAATCACTGAAAACTCACTAGTGAACTTAAGGAATATCCATGAGCTCTGTCCTGTGTGTGTGTGTCCCATCCTGCTCCTGCTGCTGAACAGGCCTCTGTTCAACATAAAACTGGAATTTCTGCCCTTCTGAGCTGCAGCATCTCAGTGAAAATCAACACACAGCAGGAATCTCAGTGTTAGAGAAATGGACCGGGGAGGGAGGGAGCTTTGGGAGGGTTCACAGAGTCCAGAGCTGTGGTTGCCACTGGGGTTTCCCAGCTGAAGGAAACTGGGAGGTTCTCCTCTTGCCTGTGGCCATTCTAAGGTGGAAACCACTGGCAGCACATCCTTTGGAAGGAGGTGTTTCAGGGGCCAGAGGTGCAGCACCACGGGTCAAGCACGNGCAGCAACACAAACAACCCAACCAGCATTTTTCTGTTTGGGGGGGACCTGACTGGTCATTCTCAGCAGCACGAGGTGAGTCTGGAGTGGATGTGAGCCCTGGATGAATGCACAGGGGGATTTCACTTTGAAAAGAGCCAGCCCTACTGGATGTGCTGAAGAATGATCTAAGAGGAGACAAATCTTTGCAAATGAGGCTTTTTCTGGAGGGGGGTGATTCCAAGCCCACCTGGACACTGCACTGCTGGGCCCCTGCTCTGGGTGACCCTCCTGGCAGGTGACTCTGGCCCCCACTGCCTCCAGGAGCCACCAGCTGCAGCAGCTGATGCTGCCTGCACAGCCCCTTCCATTGACTTTTGGACCAGGTTGTTCTCTGGTAATGGTGAGAAAAAAAAAGAGAGAGGTCCCTGCATGTGTGGGTGGTGTGAACAGGAAGGTTACTCTGAAGGGTGACTTAGTAGCACGGGCCAGTGCTTCCCTTTTGAAGCAAAAAATACAGTTTTTCACATTGCCAGCAATGCAGACTTAGCAGTGCACAATTCTGCTGGAGGTGCTGCATGCTAGAAAACACCAAGAAATTCCCTCACCCACTGAGCATTACTCATTTCTTACATAATTATTTTTTTTTTCTTATTCTTTGTCTGTGGATTGGGTCAAAAAATACAGCACCTGTGATCCCTGGAGGGGTTTCCAAGCCATGGAGCTGTGGTGCTGAGGGACACGGGGCAGTGATGCCCTGGCAGTGCTGGGGGAATAGTTGGACTCGATGATCCTTAATGTCTCTTCCAACTAGAATAATTCCATTATTTGATTCTATAATTTCATCTTATGTATGTTAAAAACCACATCCATCCAGCCCTTCCTGTGCTGCTGTGCCTTAAAGAAGGGGAAAGAAATCCAAAACGAAAAAAAATGAAGAAAGAAATGGCCACTTGGTGGCCTTAAACTGCTGCTCAAAGAAATCCAGCTCCTGCTGTCACAGAGCTCAGGAGGAGTTTCCCCCCTGGCTTCATCTCTGTGCCTCAGAGAGCCCTGCCCAGCACTCCAGTCACCCCCTGTCTGGGGCAGGTGGGAGTTCCCACAGCAGACAGCCCTCTGCTAAGACAGGGAGAGCTCCAGTGCAGAAGCAGCAGCACAAAGAAACAACAACAACAACAGAATGATCTGAGCAGGAGCTCCAGAGCATCATTATTGCTGCCCGAGGCTCGTGTGGGAATCCCTGTCCCAAGGGCTGCTCCACCTCTGCCTTAGAGCACTGAGCTACAACAGTCAATGTAATTCCTAAAGAGGATTCCTTCTCCTTTCATCTTTCTGTCTCCACACCCTGCTAGCCACCTTTTCTGCCCCCTCAGAAGACCCAGGACAAAACCCTGGCTCCACCTCACTGCATCTTCCTTGGGAACTGATGTAACTCGTGAAAACTCCTCCCATTCTCCTCCCATCTCCCGCAGGTGCTGCTGTCAGCCCGGGGAGCTTTCCCAGGGCAGAGGTGATTTCCCAGATGATGCTCTGCACATCCCACCTTGCTCTGCAAACACCCTTCTGCTTTTTCCTCACCTCCCTGAGCCCAGCCACTGCAGAGCCCGGGCAGGTCGGGTTCTCTGTCACCTCTGTTCCCCTTCAGGGGCTTAACAACTGCACCCTGAGATTCCCACACACCAAAGGGGACAGAAACAGCACTGGGACAAAGCTCTAAACAAACCACCCTGCTGGAAGCTCTGTTGGAAACATGATTCAGTCACAGCCCATCAGTAAATACCTTACCCTCTCTAGAATGTGGTCTTCACAAAACCTTCCCACACCTGGTTGTTGCAGAGAGGTCATAGCAGAGGTGCTCCTTTTTCTGACTGCTACAAATCCCTCCAGGAACAACTTTGCATCTGCAGGGGCTGGTAAAAACCATCCCTGAAAGGTGAAGCCCCTGTTCCCAAAGCTGCAAGTGACAGACCCCCTGCTGCCTGCTTCCCCCCTCTGCCCTGACACACTCATGGGTGGAAATTCTCTTGCTCGGAGGTCCACGGGACTTCAAGAGAGATGACATTAGAATTTGGTTTATTTAAAACAACTGCTATTGCCTTTTCTCTGCAGCCCACAAAGCCTTCTTGTAACCAAAGCCACAGACAAGCCACACGGATTGATTCACTGGTTGCTGTCTCCTCCTCCCCATTGTTTCCCATCAGAGCTGGCAAATTACTCTCAGAGCCCTCACCAAACCAGGCTCTCCCTGCTCCACCTTGGCTGGCTCCTCAGATGGGTTGTTTCATCATCTGGTAGCTTCAACCACCCTGGTACATGTGCATGAAAAGTGGGTAAAACTGACTTTGTAGAATGAACAGCACAGAGCCAGCATCCATCTCATTCCTTGCAGGGAAAGAGGGAGACCTCAGGGACTAACCCAGTGAACCCCCCAGCTTAGCCCTGGAGGCCACCTTGGAGAGATCAAGGAGCTCATCAGCAGAAAGAGGCTTTTCCAACACCCAGTTTGGAGCTACTCCAGTTCAAAGTTCAAGGGAGGCTTCCTTCTTCACTGAGGTGCCCACAGCTCCTGCTCGAAGCTCGGTGTGTTCTGAGGCATGACTCGAAGTGAGGGATGGAAGGTCAGGCCCCAGGCTCTGACCCAAGCAGCAGCACTGACTGAATTTCACACCACTGCAGGGCCTCAGAGAAAACCAGCCAAGTCAAGGGGGAGTCCCTTCCTCTGTGCCTGGAGTTTCCAAGCTGTCTTTGGAAATGAATCAAATTCATGCCTCCATAAAACAGTCCAAAAGTAGCAGCAGCAGCAGCTTGGCCAAAGGAGGCACTAAATTTGTTCCTCCTCTAGTCTTCATCTGCCAGAACAGCTCTGATTAGATGGATGTATTCACCAAATGCACTTTCTTTCCAGAACAAGCCCAGGGGAAAACCAGGACATCACTTAATTATTTTTTTTTTGCCTGTCAGCATCACCATAAATCCGAAGTACAGGAAACAATAAGATCCCCTTTTTTTATATTTTAAATTTATTTTGTTGCCTACAGCCTTTTCCTGGAGAGCACAGAAGGCAGCTCAGCACACATATCCCCAGCCCTTCCCACATCACCTTTGGCTATTCCAATGTTTTCACTTTTTCCATGTGATTTCTCCTTCTATTACCCCCCAACTGCATCATTCCCAACATCACACTCGTTATGCATCTCTAACAATTTTTACCCAAGATTTTACAGGCAATAGACATACCTGTGGGATGAACTTTGGGGCCATCACAACCAGAATTGCTCCAGATCTCCTCCACTTCATCTGAATTTGGTGCCATTCACATCAAAAAGCAGCAGCTGGTACCTGGGGAATCAGACCTTGGTTATCCCCTGTTCCCCACCCCCTCCTGCAGCACAGGGCTTCCCAGGTGGGACTGAGCTGTTGAGGACAAGCAAGAAGCCAACACAGCTCCTCACCCTTCTCCAGAATCTCCCTGTGACCAAGGACTTGCAACGCCCCTGGGATGGAGAGAGGACTCCCCATTAGCATCACCCGACCAGCACCAATGCTCTGCTTCCCATGGGCTGCACAGAGCTGGCTCAAGGAAAAGGGTCCTTCTTTTGAAGATTTGGGAGCAGAAGCCCCACTGCTTCTCAGTCCAGCATTCCATGGCTTGGACAAAGCCTTGAGGCTCCAAGGACTGAGCTGTGCAGCCCTTCAGCAGCAAGAAGGCAGCTCCTGCTCACACTTCATTAGGTGCTAACTCCTAATAACAACACCAGAAACTACCTGGAAACTACCAGAAGTCATCTTGCTACTCACAAGTTACTCAACTCTTACCAAAAGGAGTTAGTCTTGTGCTCTTACTGTACCTGCAAGGATGCAAACCATGAGTGGAAGCCTTCTGGACACTCCCGTGGATCCCAGGAAACACACAGGCAGATCAGGTGTTAACATTTACTTTTATTTATTAAAAAATTGTAGAATGTATTAAATACAAACATTTGGAAAAAGCAGTCAAGGCTTTGCTAAGATGCCCAGGAAGACAGAGAATCGAGAAGCTTTACCAGCTTTAGAGTTCTTTTTCAACTAGCTGAAGTCATGACTGTAACTTCTCACTGACTTCTTTATAGGCAGTGGCCATTCCAGCAGCCAGTGTCACTACTGGCCTTTAAAAAAAAAAGAGACAATTTCCACATCTTCCCACTCAATCACAAAAGGTAAGGAAGCGACTCTTTCCAGGTTAAAAAAATCAGAGTAATAAATACTAATGCATTTACCCATTACCTACATTGTATAGCACTAAACATTTGCTGATAATCACACATGGATATCGAGTTTAGACCCCCCCCAAAATCGATTATACATCTCAAATCCAGATATCCAATAAAGTGTTATAAACTTTATACATTTTCCAGTGAACATCCAAGTGAGGACAATGTTCTGAAGCACAGAAATGAAATAACTGAATGCACTGACTACACTACAGAGGCCAACTACTGAGAGGGGGATGGGGGCAGGTCACGTTCCAGAGAGCTGGAAGTCCTGCAGGCTGCCACTGGAAGACAAATCATGTCACCTTCCCACCTGCTGCAGCTCCTCTCCCTCTCCAGAAGGCTGAGAGGACAAAGGCTGGAGCTGCTCTCCCTTCTGCACCTCCTGCTGACCAAGGGAGAAGCTGGATTTGAGGTTTCCTGGGCTGCTGTTGCCCTTTTACCCCTCAGAAACACAGGCTGCTGAGCGAGGTGTAGAAGCAGCAGGCTACAGAACACTCCCCTTCCTGCTGAAGGGCAAGGTGCCTGCCCCGGCTGACACATGGCACAGCCCACCCTCCTGCTGTGCCCATCGAGCTGCACCCAACACATGGTGATGCAGCCCTGGAGAAATCCTGTTTATGGGACCAGCTCTCTGGGGATAACCAAACTATCAAAGAAACCCACTAGAGACCAATTTCAACACACCAACACCAACGGGTGTCCCCCACTCTGCCTTTTCAGGAGGGCAGCAGCCCGAGGGGCCAGGTTGTGGCATCCTGCAGGAGGGGAGCTCCTGGCCAAGCTGCTCCATCCCATGAGGAGGAGGGGCTTGGACAGAGCAGCATCCCAAGCACCCATCAGACCCTGTTCCCGAGTGTCTCCCAGTGGTGCTCAGAGATGGGGGCTGCCACCAGGGATGCTGCTGGGCTGGGACACCCCCCCTGAGCACCTCACACTGAGCAGCATCTTCCAGAGCTCAGGGCTGGACAGACCAACAGGCAGCAGATCGTTCAGCTGCAAGCTTGAAAACAAAGTCAACTCCAGCACCCTTCCCAAACCCAGCAGCACTCCATACTGCACCCCAGGTGGGATTATCCTGAGGTGCTTGGCACACTGAGAGCACGTAGTGCAATGAGAACCCTGATGCAGGTTTGGACTCAGGTGGAACAGGCCAGTTCCACCCCATTCCCTTTTTGGCAACTCCCGATATGCAAGATCCGTATTTCACAAGCTGTAACAGGTATTTTTCTGAAGATAATTAGCAAAAGATACTATCAACCAGAGCTTACACCACCCCAAAAGCCTCACACCCCCACTCCAGACCTCCCTCCCCTCAGAGCAAGCAGGAAACCCCCCAGAGGCAGGGGTGGGAGGTCAGAGCATCCAGGCACTGGGGAGACAACATTGATTCCACATGTGGACTGCTCAGTGTTCAGCACCTCACCCCCCTGCACTGAACACAGTTGGGTTTCTATCCCAGCTCTTTGGGAAGCTACTTTTGATTTCTGGAATCTTCAACAAAAACAGGATTTTTTGTTCTCCAAGTCAAAGAGAACCCATGATCTTGGCATCAGTGCCACCCCCTGTTACAGGGTCAGAGACCAGTGCCCAGCATCCCTGCTGAGGTGCCTGAAGGGACACTCCTGGAGCCAGGTGACAGCTCCATGCCAGCACAGTGGCCCCTGCCTGGGACCTCCTCCAAACACCTCCCACACACTCTCCTGCAGATCCCCTCCCAGCCACACCACGGTTCTGAAAGGGCAGAAAGAGGCAGTTCAAACCAACTCGATTTTCACACCAGTGAGAGACACAGGCTGGTTAAAAACCAAACCCTGAACTTCCCAAGCACAGACCTTGGCACGGCTTGAGGGTCACTCAGGGAGGATCTCAAGGCTGCATCCACCAGCAGTGGGAGGAGATGGCGATTCTGAGGTAGCTGGAGCCAGAGAGCAAAGCAGAGCCCGGGTGAAGTGGCAGATGCTGCTCTCTGGGGGGTGGTGAGAGGCACGTGTTGCTTGGGGGATGGAGCTGGGGTGGGATGCTCTCCAGAGCAGATGATGTTGGGGTGGACACATCTTCCAGGGGCAAACCCCACCAGGGTCAAAGCAGGGGCACCATCCAGGGTCAAATCACCCCACGCCAGCATCAGCCTGACTGTGCCAACTCTGACTGTTATTACTCAGAGCTGTGTCCCACCTCTAGATGCTGCTGGCAGTAGAAAGGGACACATGCCCGTGTCTCACCCGCTCCAGTTGGCAGCCCAGTGCTCCAGGTTCTGCCCAGGCTGCAAAAGGGAGTGGCAGAGACACCGAGCTCAGCTCCCCTCGGGGGTGCAGCAACAGCCTTGCCCAAGGGAGCAGTGCAGAGGTGTCAAGCTGCCACCCCTCAGAGGTGACAGGAGCCTCGTGGCAAATGCCAGGCAACCTGGGCAGAGGGGCTGAGCCACGGGGACTGGATGGTGTCTGGCACGGAGCTCAGCCCTGCCCCATCCAGGCCTGGGTGAAGCACTCACACACCACACTTAATGGAGCAGTTTCATCAAGAAGCTTTCTACAAATCAAGTGTTTGCACAATTACTGCCGAGAGTCTCGACGATGGGATGGAAATTATGGCCAGGTGTTTTTCAAAGGCAGAAGAAAAAAAAAAAAAAAAAGAAATTAGATTAAAAAAAAAATAAAATCTCAACCTCCTACGATTAAGTCTCTGTTGTGTAGTTGCTGTAGGAGAGAGATGGCACAGAGGAGAAGTTGTTATTCCACTGCCTTCCTCCAGTGTTCTGCTGCAGCTCTGCTTGCTCCTTGTATTTGCTCAGAAGATTTTTGGCTTCTTGCAGATCCTGAGAAGAGTTTTCCCCGTATTCTTCCTTCAGCCACTGCCTGAACTGCAGAAATCAAACACAACATGAGGAAACTAACATGGGGACACTCCTGCCTGTCCTACAGGATTTCAGGAGCCTTTAAGAACATGAGCAGTTTCAAGATAAACACTCCAAATACCACACGTCCTTCTACAGCAGCACAGGAACACACTTCTGAGGTCACCAAGATCCCTCACCCCCCCTAAAACAACCCTGGCACCACAGTGTGACAGAGTAAGGACAACCCTCTGGTCAAGGATACCTTTGGACTCCTGTTGGGTGTCTGAGCAGAAAGATGGTTTAGCAGGGAAGTTCCCAAGGCCAACTTGCCCAGGTCACACTGGGTACATGCCAAGGGAAGAACCCTGGTGCTGGAGCAGAAAGCAGCTCCCACCCTCGGCAGATGGCATCATCCCCTCGAGTCAGGTGTGTCACACACCTGCAAGGATGTGGTTGCTCTTAAGAGACAGTAGGAAACTACAGCCCAGCCAGTGACTACAGGTGGATATTTCTTTTTTTGCAGTGAAAAAAAGGCTGACTGTGCCGTCCATGGTGGATGAAAGAGACGTTACTGCCTTTATCAGGCTATTTGCATACAGCCTTAATTGTCACTGCTCTTAGCCCAGACCAATTAGAGTAGAAATGACTGTAAGGGAGGAAGGAGACAAGTCTGGAAAGTCCCCCCCCCTTGACTTTTGTCTCTTCAAAACCAGTTGTTCTGCCATTTACACCGGTCCCAAACGATCCAGGAAACATTCAGTTAAATATGAAGAAAAACACAAATATTTACAGTTGCAAACTGCACCACACAAAACAAATGTTAATTTCTGAACTCCGGGCTTCCTGCAGCAGAATGACAGGGATGGAATAAGAAGAAGAAGAAAAAAACCCAACCAACAAATCAAAAATAAAAGAAAAAAACACCAACCCAACATCCTTTGCCCCGTGTACTTTACCTTCCGATTATGGCTCAGCTCTGTTGTTTGTTGCTGATTTTTAATAAGCACAACAGGCACAAAAGCCCTGAGAACAGCAAGATGCTGAGCAATGGAAAAGGGAGGGGACAGCCAGAGGAGGTTGTTAACATAAGTGGAAGTCACCCATCACCCACAGGGAGCACGTCTTTTGCGTGGGAAGGTTCTTTTTTAGGGGTAAGAAACTAGTTTTTGTTTTATGACAACCACTGTGCATTCTTACTGGGCCCTCAGTTCTCCTACAAAGCCTTCAAAGGCTAAGAAGGGCAAAAAAAAAAAGGGTCAGGTTTGAGACCAGCAGCAAATAATTTATCAAGTCTCAGCCACAGAGGTGTGGGGAACACAACATAATGTGAACTTAGTTAAACTCCTGGGCAGGAAAGAAATACTGGGAATCTTTGCTGCAAAGATTCCCAAGTATTTATTTCCTGCTTGCTATTCCAAAAGAATGTGTTGGGGGGTGAAACTTACAGGTTGGTCTTTGTGCTGAGCCTGAGCAACTGACTTTTTGCCCCTCTAAAGGTGTCAGGCTCAAGCTGTGTTTTAGTGCATAGGAAACCACCAGTGGACAGAGAGCACAGCTGGGTAGGAGCTGTTTAGATGCTGAGCTCCATCTCTTCTCCCACCCAGCATTCCCTGACACCCTCAGGAGGGTGAAGGCAGAAGCCACCCCTCAAATGAAACCCAGGGAGTGGGATAAACCGAGGTGTGAGGCTCAGGGTTGTGTTTCACAGCTCTGCAGCCATTTACCTGCTCAACGTCGTGCTTCTCAAAGTCCTGCAGCTGCCTCTGGAAGCCCATGTTGGGGTTGGCACAGGACCTGGCAGCACGCACCACGCACAGAGCATCCTCCCAGCCCAGCTCTGTGATGGCCATGATGTAGGCGACCACCAGCGTGACACTCCTGGAGACACCTGCAAGGCTGCACCAGACAGGGGCAACAAATTGCATGGAGTTAAAACACACCTCTTCCCTGACCTGCCACCAGGAAGAAACACCAGAGTTAAAAAGGTTGTGGTGATGCTGTTTGAGGAGCATCAGGACAAACCTACAAGACTGAGAAAGTGGATTCCGAGGGGTAAAAAAATAAAGATATAAGTATTAAGTTTTCAGAAAGCCAAGGTCACGTTGTGAGATTTGTGTTTTATAAGGTAGAAATAAGTCACCCACTTTCTTATGCCTCTACAGATCAGAGCAGTGAAATAAAACTGTTTCTCCTCCACCACAAATGAAAGCTCCAGTGTCCTGGGGCTGAAATGAATGGTTCAAGTACATGTGTCTGCTTGCTTGAGCTCTTCTGCTACCCATGCACTGGGCAGCTTCACATCTCCAGACTGCAGTTTCCCCACATGAAATGCTGGGATAAAATAAAAATCATTCACTACTACTGGTCTGATAGCACTGGACCAAAAAAGGTCTATCAGAATTCAGACAAATTATCCATGTTTTACAGACATGGAGACAGACCCGATGGGTTGTGAAGAGCCCTACCATGACTCAGTGGCAAACTGAGGATTCATGCTCAGGGCCCATTTGCAAAGTCCAGTGTTCAGCTCACAAGATGACTCTGATTCCAGATATAGACTCAGATATGTCACTTGGACACAGAGCACAAAGATGACAGCCAATAGCAGAGAGCAAGAAAAAACCCAGGGTGGGATTTCCTTTTCTGTTCTCTACAGCCCCAGGAGCATCTCCCCAATCAGAGACCTGCTATTAACAACTGCAACATTTGAATGCTTCAGTAAAAAAGGAGGCCAAAAAAATTATATATAACTAAAATAAATCTCTGTTCAGAGGAATTTTTTTTCAACAACTCTGAAGTCACCCAAATAATTTGAATAGTTTCTATAACTGCTGTTTGATTATGAAAATACTTTTTAGAATGACAGTGATTAAAATAATGGGAAATAATAGCAGGCCTCTAGCCAATCTCTAGTACAATCATCCTACAGTAAGGTTTGATGAGGTCAAAAAGAACTTTTTTGGGCTCCTTTTGTCTGCAGGCAGCTGCCCACCCCAGGCTCAGAAGCCCCAGCATGAGGCTTCTACAGCACTTTGGAAATCTCCTGGGGCTCTTCACATAAAGGGGTAGTTCAGTCCAGGGGGACTTGGCTCTGAAGGGACAGGGACACTGAGAAACATCTGATCTGAGCAGCAGCATCTCAGCATGGCTTGTACCTACCAATGCACCAGGCAGCCCTGGCCTGCAAGCCGGCACTCGTGGATGAATTTGATGCTCTCTCTGAAATGCCTTGCCCTGAAAAACAGAAGCAGAAGGGGAATAAAGAAAGTGCTCTATTTACTAAAATCACTACTCGGAGCACTGCACCCGAAAGCTCAGCACTGTCTCCAGAATTCAGAGCTGATCTCAGGTCTTGTGAGTTAGAAGCTGCCAGTGGAACAGCACTCGCTGGCACAGGCATCCTCCACCCTACCTGGGGCACCACAGTGTGATAAAATGAATGAACATTTAATTCTGGTGACCGTCAGGTCTGTTTCAGTTTGTCTTATTCCTCTTTAGCCAGCAACTCGACCTCCTGCATCCTTGCACAGAAACTGAGCATCAGGGCACACAGGGTTCTGAAGGTGCACTGACAAGCTCTTTGAGTTTGCTGTGGCCTCAGAGCGCTCTTGCACTTTAAACTTGCAACGTGAGCAAGCTGCAAAGAGCTTCTCAAGAGGCAGGGAGGACCAGGCAAAGAAGAACCTGAAAGCACGCTGAGCTCAACACCCATGAAACACAACGTCCTGTATTCAAGATGTTTCCCCTCTCAGGGCAAGTATTATACCACAAGGGTAAAAGAAAAAACCTCAGCCCGGCACCAGCAGCCACACAAAAATCAGGAATGCCCACAGAAAAGGAAGCCTCCCTTCCTGCCCAGCAGTGCAGCTGCTGCTACCAACACTCAAGGCCTGGAGGAGGACAAAGGTGATGCAACAGGGGGACAGTGCCCGGGGAACTTGCAAAGGCAATGATGTCTAAGCTGAAATAGCCAAACAGAGGGATCCCAAAGCCCAGGACTCTCTCTCCAAGGCAGTTATGCATCACTGGATGTAAAATGGAGAACACAGCTGGAGGAGATCTGAGTGACTGGAAAATCCCAAGGCATGATGCAATCCCAGGCTTTAGGACAGCCTGTCAACTCGGGATTTTATTGTTCTCAAGAAGCCAATCAAGCATGTGAGGTAAGTGAAGAAGAGGGACAAAGCCTTACAAATGCATTTCTGCCCAGACTGCCACCCCAGAACACTTCCACTGGCTGAGCTCGGGTCTGCCCGTGGGACATCAGCAGCTTCACATCACTGAACCCAAAGATGCTGAGCTGTGTGCAGAAGAGGCACTGCTAGTGCACAGTGAAGCAGCACTTACTGAGACTGGACACATTCAGCCAGATGAAACACCCAGACCTTCTCAAGCACCCCTTGTCTCTTTCTTTCTAGAAACTCTGGCCACCAGCACAGCTCCAAGCACCAGTGAATTCACCTCAGTGGTCTAGAACAAATTTTGGTTAAACACTCCAATGCCTTGGTTTGAAAAATATCTGCCAGTGATCATAACACCTTTGCAAGGCACTAAATATAGCTAGCAGTGAACTGCCAAGTGTGTTTACAGGCATTCATGGCCAAGCTCAGAATTAGTGCTGCTCTGGAGAACCACAGCCTCTCTTCACCTGGAGCTGGAGAAAAGGAGAAATGTACCAAGGTATCAAAGCCTCCAGCAGACACAGTTGACTAAACATCTCAAAAGTTATAGTACAAAACCTTATTTACATGAAAACTAGTTAGCTGTGTGGCAAGTGCCAGACACAAAGAAGAATGGCAGGTCTTACATTAACCACAAACCAGTTGATTAGCATCTGTAACAGGAAAGCACTTGACAAATGTGTTGATTTGCAGCCTATTTGTTGGACTGAACAGTTACTTCAAGACGATTTATTACATGGTATCTGGCTTTTGCATCTCCCAGCTTAAAGCTGGGTCCTGAACTGCATCATCTTCACAGTGGGAAAACACCACAGGAAGAGCCACCAGCACCATGCCTCTGCCAGTATACTCTGAAGACACCTAAACCCACACACGAGCAAGCAGGATAATCCCAAATCAGGCTGAAGACAGAGTTATGATACCAGATCTTGATATTAATACATTGCTAGTCAGCCTCATCAGATAGGACAAAGCCTCTTGATGTTTCCTCCAACAATGTAAATGCAACAAAGATCCACCTATGTTTATTTTCTTAATAGTTTAGCTGGCTTTTGTGTGGTCACAGCTAACAGCCTGACCATTGGAGGTTAGCTCCTTACAAACACGTAGGCCAAAGCAATTAGCTGGAACAGGACAGAAAGGGAAGGTTGGACTTCTGTGGAATTAACTTTTAGCAACAGGTTCCACAGATGAGACTTTTCCAGAGAAGTCAGTGGTCCAAGGTAAAATTCTCACAGCAGCCCAGGGAAAAAACACTCATTTAACACTGAGGAAGCACCTCGGTTCTCCAAAGGAACTGCTCAATTCCTCTGCCTGGCAGGGGTAGGAGGTGCCAAGATGTGCCAGTGAATGTTGGCAGAATTGGAGCTGGAGTGAAGGAAGAGCTTACAGTCCCAAAATTCCATGGGCAAAGGCTTTCAGCTGGACCTTAGCCTGTCAGTGGATGCAAAGCAGCAGCAGAGCTTCTGACAAATAGGCTGTTGGGAGAGGAGACAGCAGTGTGTACCTGGCCAGCTGTGCCAGTCATCCCTGCTGGAAACACAATCACCTCCCATGCAGTGCTGGGGGTTATTATTTTCCCTTCCTGACCCCCCAGCATTCCCTCTGGTGAAAGCAGAGAGGAGATGCACAAAGACACTGCAGCAGGACCGACTCCCTGAGCTGCTCCCCAGCTCCCCATCCCTCCCCAGAGGGCACTGGCAGCCCCAGTTCACTGCTCCCAGGTGAAACTGGGTCAAGCCCTCAGCACTGGTGTACAAAGCAAGAGGAGCTGCTCTTTGTCAGCCCCGTGCTTTGATTTTACTCCACGATCCAGACCGTGTAGAGCAGAAAAATCAGTTACTCATCAAGTTTTATTTTAAGTGCTCAAACGTCTCAGTATTAGAAGGAATGACGTTTGCTCACAACCACCTGACACCAAAGGGAGTATTTTAGATGCCTGCAGCATAACAGAAACAATACTCATGCAAATATTCTCTCCTCTTACTGAAGCTCTGAGTGCCCTGGTGCTGGGGCAGACAGCTCAAGCACCGGGGGTGGATTCTCAGTATAACTCCCTGTATTTAGCAGGGAGGGAGGGGCTGAACTGCACACTGATTAACACTCAGCACAAATGCCCCCCTGTCTGCTTCCATCCAGAGATAATCCAGCTTTCCACTAACAAAAGGAAGCAGAGTTGGAAAAAGGTTTCAGGGCTGCTACTGATCTCTGAATATCAACAAAAAATCGATATGACAGCACGTGAAAGTTTCCTTCCAATATATTTTCTTGTCCATCCCAAAATGTGTTTTTTTTTTTTACATTTATTTAAAGTACCACGAGCTGTCATTGACAAAGGCAGTGAGCTGTCTGCCTTTCATCACAGACCTGTCTTCAAATGTAGGGGTTTGAGGTGTTTTCTGTTGCAGATTGCAAGGGACAGAGGGTTTTTTTGTTGTTTTTTTTTTCCCCTTACCCCAAAATCACACCAGAAACACGGCATGAAAAGTCAAATCACCACACATCAGTGCCACTCTGGAATCTTTCTAGGGTACGAGAATCACAGCCTCTAAAAATACCCCCCCGAAAGCACGAGCTGGAGGAAAGCAGCTCTGTGCTTCCTTCCTACCCACCAGCCCTCTCTCAGCTCCTTGCTGCTCTACAGACCTGCCAGCAGGATGTGGCTGAAAGCCCCTCACCTCTCCCCAGCACAAACAGGGAGCTCCAGAAGAAAGAATTGATCACCATCCAAGTCCTCTTAGAAAACCTGTTTGGATTTCTCTTTGGAATCCAGACTCCCTCTGCTCGGTGGCTCTAAACGTTGAGGCCAAGGGTCTGACGGGAGCATCTCTGGAGGTGAGGAAGAGCAGGGCAGGGACACCCTGGGTTCAGCCCCCATCTCAAGGGAGAAGGGACCCACCATCCCACAGCTGCAGGCAGGGGGGTCTCCTGAGCAGGGTGGATGGTTGCAGGAGCAGTTTGCACACTCCCTGGAAGGAATTTCTTTCTATGAGCACAAGGCTTCTCAAATATTTCTCTTCGTTAATGGCTGGAGATAATGTTGACAAAGAAACTGGCCAAGCAAAGGGATTTACAAAAACAAGGGCTAGAATAAGTTGGGACTAAATAAGAAGCAGGCTCACTGAGGAATTCCTGAAGTTTAAGGGCAGAACTGAGGAGTGTTTACATAGTGACCCTCCTCCAAACCCCCTCTGAAGCACAGTGGCTGGGAGAAGGTGCTGCTGTGTTTTCTTAACAGCTTAAACCCCACATTTGTCCAATAACTGTGAGAGCTCAGAGTTCAGAAGCAGATCTTGCAGCCCACAGCAGAGCAGGCACCGTGGCACCCGGGGATATCTGGGGTAGGGGGGATTTGTTTTTAAAGGAAACTTACAGGTTCTGGGAGGGCGAGTCAGCAGCTGGAATGCACAGATACTTCATTCCCTGGGGAAGAAACAAAAAGGAATGAGAAGCAAATACTCCAAGTTCACTAGTTTACCTGCAGGGCTTTTTCCCAAGGAAGGCAGGGGGCTCTTTGGACAGGCAGAGACCCATCTCAAAATGCTGTGCTCACATCTGCTTGGTTGCCACGACACCAGAATATAGTTTTGTTGTGCTCATCCCAAGGCTTCTCAAAAACAGAAGCATCTCTACCAAAAAAATGTAAACATCTTTTTGGAGGTCATGTTCTTCTTACATTTCCAGCAGATTTCTAGTAGAACCATCATCTTCTCCCACCCTCCCCATTCTCCAAGCAGATGCTACAGCACAGAACTGTGGTAAGGGATTTCTTTTCATCCCACACAATCATTTTTCTTTACCTAGTTGGAGAAACAAAACACGTTTCAGAGAAGAAATGCATCTGTAGTATGGGGTTTGGGGCTTATTGTTGGGAAACTTCAAGGAGGACGACTGTAAAACTCATACTTTTCTTCCAGTTAGTCTCACTCCCTTAGTCAGCTATCACAGTAAGTTACAAGATCAATTAGGAAGTTAGATAACCATTTCTGAGGCATTGAAAATGTTACTGGGTGTATTTAAAACAACACTACAATTGCACGCTACTGCTTTGCATTGTCAACACTTATTTTAACTGTCATTTTCTTTCTGAAGCTCGCTTTACCCCTGTGACTGTTAAGAAAAAGAACACTTCTGAAAGCATATTTAGCTAACTTCTCAAGCTGGGCTTCCAAGAATACAGGCTGCAGCACAGACACACAACAACTGAAGTGTTCACTGGAAGTCTTTCGACTAATCTCAGATGCAGAGTTATGAACTTTTTCAGATGTAAAGATAAGGATTCGCAGCAAAAGGTCCAAACAATGCACCTTCCTTTATCTTGCTGTGACAAGGCAGACCCCTGAGATCTCACACCAGAGGGAAATCCCTTTTCTAAGGGGCCCAGACCCCTGGCACCATGATGCACCATCACACTGATCTCCTGCAAGATGCACGAGCTCCACCACCACATCTGAGGGGATGTGGGGATGCTTCACCCCCCACCTCTTCACCAGCACTTACACATGGCACCAGCCTTCTCTCAACCCACCAGAACCCCAGCCAGTGTCTTCCTCACAGCCACACAGATCCAAGAGCATGCCCTGTGCCCACCATGCTCTAACCAGACCTCCTGGCTCTGATGGGCCACCCCCAGTGTGCCACAGTCACAGCAGAGATGCTACTGGCCCTGTGCAGCCTCATGGTTTGGGGCAGCCAGAGTCAGAGCAGGGAAGGCCCTGAAGACAGAGACAAGTGTGGAGATGGAGATGTGGTGGTGCCTGACCAGCGAGGAGACACCAGCAGGACAACACCAAGCCAGGGTCTGTGCAAGAGCTCGTGGCAGAGGGTGGCTGAGGGAACAGAGAATGAGAACAATCTGCAAACCAGGAGGCAACAGCATCAACCAGTTCCAGACCCTCCTGCCTTGTGGGAAGGGGAAACCAGAACAGCTCCACAGCCACCAGCTGATCCCAGCAGCTCACACAGGCATGCACTTAGGAAGATGCTGTAGCTTGAACACATCTCTCCATAGGCTGCTAGGCCAAGGGTGGCAATTATATTGTGACAGATTAATCACGATAATAAGCACCTTGGATGACACATCTCAGAGGTTTATCTCGGACACCGGTATCACTTCCAGTGAGTCACTCCAGTAGAACCAGAGCCTGGGACCTGAAACTAAATTTACATTCCTCCTCTTTCTCCCACACCTCCAGACAACCCCGTGCCACTAACTCTGGGAAAAGGCAGGAAGAGCAGAGCAGGCAGGAGGGTTAACTCCAGCAGTTCCCTCCTCCCTCAGGCGCTGGCAGAGCTGGTGCAGAGAGCCCAGGAGCTGTGGCACATGCCCAGCCCCTGCCAGGATGAGTGCAGAGGGTTTCGGATCGGCTTCACCTTAAAAGCAGAAGTAGAACCAGCACAAGTTTTAAGACCCACAATGTTCTTTTTTTTTTTGTCATGGCTGGCTAGTCCCGGCTACCGCAAGGCAGCACGAAACAGCCTGCGAGAGACCACACTGAATGGCTCAGCCAGGGCCTCATCCTGGAGGTCCTCAGCACTCCCAGCGTGGTCCACGGGGGCTTCTCAGCACCCGTGCTCAGCATCACCCCACGAGCCTTGCTAGCAGAGCTCCACAGAGGGGCGAAGCTGCAGGGGTCTGGTGTTGTGAGTGGAACACATCACCTGGCAGTGGCTGTGGTGGGCTCCTCCCTGCGAGGGATTCTTCACACACTCAACTCAGAAACAGTCAGAGGTGGGATTTCAGAAGCACTGAGCAGTGACCCAACCCCTCTCCCACAAAAATCAACAGCGAAACTCTCGGTGACTTCGACCCAAACAGAGTTTGGCCCAGGTTGGTAACTCCTGAGGATCCCACCCAGCCATCGAGTTTTGTTTCTCTGAGTGGAAATAGCAGTAAAACCAAATTTAATTCATCATAAGCAGATACCTAGAACAACACCACCAGGCTGTGTGGGGCAGGTATTCATCAGTGAGGCTCTGGGATTTTTCCACGTAGATATTCAAAGGCTGATGGCTGGAATTGGCTTTTCCTGATTTTCCACGTAGATATCCAAATGCTGATGGCTGGAATTGGCTTTTCCCACATATTCTGGGTGGATATTCTCTACACATACTGGCAATGGGAGGATACTTAATTATTGAACCCTGCTGCCTGCAACTGCTCTTTAAAAACCTACCCAGGAGCACAATATTATTTGTATATTTGTGCCCCAAGGCACTGCTGTCCTTCCTGTGCACAGACCCTGCAAACAACATCTAAGAACCGTCCCAAAGGGACCTTTCAAAGCAGAACAAACCAGTAAATACAACACTCTGGGTCAGGCACCAGCACCACAGAGCTGAGGAGCCACCACGATTTTACTACCCAGCAGTTCTCTGCCATCCTGAAACTGCAAAGAAGGTGATGGAAAACTCCCCCAGGCTCCAGATCAGTCCCTGGTCTGCAGGTTCCTTAAACTTCAGTCTGGTTGCAGATGCAATACCCCAAACTGAGCCAAAACTGCACATTAATTAACATGGGAAGATGATTATCATTTGATATCAAGCCTATGGAAGGCTTTGTTTTATTTATTACTTTTTAGCTAACTCTGCTTCATTCCCTAGGAATGATAATTCTCTAAAAATTACTCAGTGGGAAAAGGACAGAACAACCCAAAATGGGCGTTGTACCAATTCACCTCCACACCCTGAACTAAGTGCCACAGAACAGACAGAGAAATTTTTAATCCTACAAGCATACATTCACTATATTTGTGGAATACTGCTAATAAATTGTTATTTGGACATGTTTATTGTGTCTTATCTCTCCATTTTTTTTTCCACGTTACTCAGTTAAAAAAAATCCAGTCTTTTTAATTAAGCAAAGATACTTATGTTCTATACATCCAGTGTTCAAACCCAAGCTCACAGGTCAGTGGGATGCTGAACACAGCTGATTCCCCAGCACTCTCCCCTTTTTCCTTTTAAATCCTGGCTCCCTTCTCCATCAATCTCCTGCTCCACCCAGCCCCTCTGCCTGCACACCCACTGCTCTGAGCTCTCCCTCTTAGCCACATCACCATCCAAACCCATGTCCTCCAATAAAAGCAGCACTCCCGATCCTTTTGGTGTATTTGACCTCAAAAAAAATCAGTAAAATAAAATATAATTTACTTTTCTGTTTTCTGTTTCAGCAAAGAGGGTAACCACCAAAACTAGATTTCTGTCTCTCTTAGGCCCTGAAACTCAGGCCACAGTTAAAGCGATACAGAGAGAGCTGACAAAACCAGGGCAAGCATTCCCATTTCCCCACTGTCAGAGCTGAAACGAGAGAGAGTTCAGCAAAGCCTCTAAAATTCACTGTTATTTGAGAAACGACGACCACACTCGTACAATTGAATCACAGACTCCAGAAACAAGCCAGTTCTCTGCTGTGAATCTCTTTGGTATCCAGACCAAGAAGACCGAGTCACACACAGATCCCTGCAGAGGCTCTACACCAGTTTTGATGGAATTCCAGTCGTTTTCCTACTTGTATTCTACTTACCTTTAATCTAGGCAAAAACCTCCAGGTTGATTCTAGCTAAACTTGTGAAAACTGACACTTGGCTTTATTTTTTTTGTAGGACATGCTGAATTTTGCAGTAGCAAAATGACACATCTCCCAGAGCTACATGTCAGATAAGGGGTCAGTGACTGAGAACAGGATCTCTCAAGAGCACGGCACAAATTCCATCACATGCTGGCAAGAACCATCTCCACCCTGAGCAGCAAGGGGACAACTGCAGGGCCTGCATGGAATTCTGCTCCTTTATCATGACCAGAGATGTTCTGCAGTCATTAAGAATGATGCTCAGTGATGACAACCCAAAACACACTAACAGAGTTCATCCATGGAGGAAAACTGCCCAGCAATTTTCATTCCTCTAGCAGAACAGAATGTGTGAGAACAGAGAAAGGACTAAAAATGCTACTTGGTATTTCAGTGGGTTTTCCAAGTAATGATTGTGACAAATGTTCTTCAGAACATTGTCCCCACCACTGCTTCAGATGTCAAAAGGCAAGGGGAGGGTGGAAAGAACCCCAAACTACAACAGCTCTGATCTCCAAGGGCGAGGGGTAAGGGGTTAAAAAAAAGGTTTAAAAAAAGCAGGATTGTATTTTTGGCATTAAGCCTCTCTATTTAAATTTATGTAAAGATGCTGTCAACGACTTCCAAGAAATTTTTTTTAAACCTAAACCCCCTAAACTTAAATTTGTGAACCCAGATGCAAATAGAAAACCTCCAGCACCTGGCAAGTTCTTTCAGGTTAGTCAAAAACCATGAGTTAATTTGAGTCCTCGCACCAACAGATGAGGGCAGGAGGACTTTATTTAGGGGCATTTCAGCAGAAAAAAAAAGAAAAAATAATAAAGCTAAAGTGGGAAACAGCCAGCACAAAGGTTCCTCAAGCCAAACCAACAGGAGGTTCAGGGTTTTGTCCAGTAATGCACCAAACTGAACCTGCTGAACTGAAAACCGCTCAACCGTTTGTTTGTCCTTTCAGTTACTTTCTGTAGCCATCACCATTGGTGACGATTTTATTAATGACTCACAGAAAATACATTTGTGTTGCAGCAAAAAACAACCACTAATTGACTCCAGTGAACACACTTGGGCTTTGCTTTTGAAAAAAAACAAACAAAAAAACCCACTATAAATGAAATTGAAATTGCATGAAGAATATGAGCCACAGAATATGAGAAAGTGGGATGCTCCTGCAAGAGAATTTATACCTTTGGTTTGGGTTATCTGTGAAAATTGGGTTTTTTTGCCAGGCACAGGCTGTTCTGCAATGTTTGTTCAGGGTTTTCTTAGGAAGCAGTCGCAGTGGCATTTCTGAAAAGTGTGTGTCATTAAGGCTGGGATGTGTCAGTCACAAAGCCCCCCCCTTCCCCATCCCTCCCCTACCACCCTGCTGAAGATGCCACGAGGGAAATGTTGATTAGTGAAGGGTTTTACTCTGCAGAGAGCTGCACATGATTCCCAGCTAACTCTGAATTCCTCTTCTGGGGGAATGCCAAGCAGGAGAGAACAATCCTGAGGTCGCCCTAAACTGCATTTTCTCTTCTTTAGGATGCACCAAGAATATTTACAGCCCTCCACACCTTGGCTGAGAGGAAGGACCCTGTTCATCTGCCTTGGCCAGCTGATGCATTGAAGCCCCAGGCATGTCAGGGCATCACACTTGGTCCCTGTACCCTCCAGAGGATCTCTAAGTACTACAAGGGGTACCTCATGATGATTCCTGGCCTGACATGCTTTAAAGCTGCTTTGTGGAAGTCTCTGGGTGGCTGCTCCATCATTTTGAAGCACTAGTCAGAGCTCCTAACTTCAGGAGCAGAGCCTTCAAACTAGAGCTGTCTAGTGCTGCTGCACCTGAAAGAAAAATGGTAGCTGTTTTGCTCAGCATGGTCTTCTGAAACATCTCAAGAAGGGAAACCATCACCATGAAAAGGCAGTGAAACACCATAGAAGAAAGTTAAGGTTTTTATTAGAAATGCCTGGACACTTCCCCCCCGATAGAAGAGCCAAGACTGACAACTGACAGCATCCACCCGGGTAAGTTAGGGTGCAAATCAACACTCTCAGTTATTCATCTGCAGAGCTGGTCTGTCTACAACAGCTCTCTTGCCATCCCCCCTGCTAACAGTGTCCCTAAGCTGGGACAGCAAAGGCAGAGGCTGTGCAGAGCACACACTGCCCAGCCATACCCAGCAGGGACAGCTCTCATCACCTCACCAGGATGGAATCTACAGCTCTGGACTTCTGCACTTCTGGGGGGGTCTCACTTGCTGAGCAGCATCTGTCCAGAACTAGCATATGCTTCTTTTGTTTGTTTAAATAGTGGAGCTGACTGGTTTCCCAATATCCCCCTATTCAGTTGTTTTGTGTTGGGCAATGACACACTTTTGAGTCCAGACAAACACAAAAAAATCCTGAATGTGCAAAAAAAACCAAGTGTCCCCAGACTGGTGATGGAAAGAATTAGAAAACTAAGAGGTGAGGAAGCTATTCCCCTTCAAAGCTTTGGTAAAAGCTCTCCCAGAGCAAACCTCATCCCATGAAGTGCTAACAGCAGGTACAAGAACTTTCTGTAGCAAAAACCCAAATGAAGACACTACACAGCACTTGTTCCAGTACAGGACCACAGGGATACCTCATCACTGATTTCCATCTGGACATCAAACTGTTGACCATTACCCTCTGGATGTGACCATCCAACCAATTGCTCATTCACCAAACAGTCTGTCCATCAAATCCAGAGAGAAGGATGCTGGGGGGACCATGGCCTTACAGAAGCACAGGCAGATGACAACCTGCTGGACAGATCCAGCAGATACACTGCTCTTTAAAGCACACAGATATGTTTCCCCATCCACCCTTTGGGGTGTTTCATGTTCTGAACAGAGATTTTAAACCCTGAACTGGCCTAGATTAGAAAGCAGGTGGCCAGAAGCCTTATTATTGTCCTCTGTATATGGCTTTTGTGTGAGCTTAGAGAACACCTGCAAGTGCTCCAGGGGCAGCTGTCCAAAGAGCTCTGGGTGAGCCAAGTGGCCAAAGCAAGGCTGTTGCCTCTGTGGGGACACACACGGTGCTGCTGGGCATGGCTCCTGCTCTGGGGGTGATGCCTGCACAGCCCAAACAGCCACCCCTGTCCCACAGGGCACAGAGCCCTTCCTCCTGCACACACCACCCACCCACCCGTGGCTTTTTGTGCTGGGCTCACCAACCTGCACCCTTGAGCCAGAAAATGCATCCTCAAGTGGTGCAGATCCCATGTAACAGCTTTACTGGGAATGCAGCCTCGGGATGCTCCCTAAATAGGGGGTAGGGTTTATTAGAGGGCAGATTTCTTTGAAACTTATGCAAAAAACCAACCTAAGGGGCAATGCTGCAAGATAGTTCAGGCCAGACTGTGGCAAATCCTTTCCAGTTTAAACCACTCAAAGCCTTACAAAACAATTTTGTGCCTTAGTGCAGGCTGCCAGTGTCTACAGGTACCAGAAGGCTTAGAATGCAATTGATTTTTAATTAACCTACTTAGTACTATTATTCCACCTTGAGAATACACAATAACTTTCTATGGCCAAACTCAGGAGCCATCCCTAAATCAGATATCCCCAAGGGTCTGTCAATGATCTTTGAGATCATGTCTGGAGCTAAATTTCAGTAAGAAAACATTCGTTTTTTTCTTGTTATTGTTTTTTTTTTTGGTGGGGTTGAAGTTCTTTCTCATGAGGCACATACTCTAATTATCCCTTCCTGTGTCAGGTAGACTTCCTGACAACAAAATCTGTGACTGGATCCCCAAACTACATTTCCATGAGGCTCAAAACACCAATTGTACAGAACAAGAAACGAAGCCCAAGGTGAGTGCAAGAGAAGGTGCAAAGGAAGGATTTCCATGGGGTCCCCCCACCTCTTACCTCCAGCATAGGGCGGGCACTGTCATGGATTGACAGAATGTGTGTGATGTTGTTCTTGCTCAACTGCTCCACATCCCGGGCATCTGTGATAAAGGGGAAAAAAAAATAAGATAATTCATTTAATCTCTCAAAATAGCCCACTCCCCCTTCCCCGTGTGCATGTGGAAAATCACCCAGCATTGGTACATTTCTTTTTGAAGCTTCACAAAGCACAGCAAAACCCCCCATGCAGCTGTTGTAGAACACCATCAGAGTGGGTAAATGGGAAAACACACTGCTAGCTCCAAAACAAATTGCATACTATATAAAGATCTCATTTCAGTGCCTCAGGAATGTGTTCTCAAGTCAGAAGTTTCATGTATTTTGCATCTGACATGTAAGCCTGGGCACGCCTGTGTGCAGGTGATGGCCATCTGAAGCAGCACTCAGAGCTGTACAAGAAATCACCTCCTCTCTACCTACCAATCTCCCTCCAGGAGATGTATTTTCACCTGGGAAGTAAACCTTGTGATACCCAAGTCCAAAAAGTGAAGCCAACCGGGTCACTCAAACGGAGGGCAAGTCAAAAGAATAATAATATAGTAATAATATAATAATATAAATTAAAATAATATATAAAATATAGATAGAAATCATATATTTTTATTTCCTCTGGACTATCAGAGAAATGTGCATTTAGCCACACAACAATTTAGCCACACACTGCAATTTTAGGTGTGAAGAGAGACTGAAATGATAGATATTGAACTTGAAAAAGCAAAGTGCTACAGTGAGGAAGTGCAGTTGTGAGAAGGTAGTTCCTAAAGCAAAGGGTTTCAAGCATTCAGAACTGGAAAGCAAGCTGACTGAAAATTCAGTGCTGGATGTAGTGAAAGCACAGGTTTGTTTCTGTGGGAAAGAAGGTAAAAGAGATTATCTGTCTTCAGAAAGCACCTTTCCCCATGCTAAACCATAGTGTGCCACAGAGTGACCTGGATGAATCACTAATGCAGGTAGAAGTCAGTTTGGGTCCCTTTCCTTTTGACCCTCTCTTGGGGGTGGCAGAGCACACCCGGGCAATGACAGCAGTGGTTTTGTGAGGGGAACACCTGCCTCTCCACTCTGCCCAGGCAATCTGTTCACAGGAGCCTGGCTGCACACACAAAAAGAGAGCACTGACCACAGGGGTTTCAAACCGGCTCTCGAGGTACAAAAATAACAATGGCATCACCTGGACATTCTTTATCTACGTGCCAGAGTTCAATTAGCATCTCTGGCTTGGGTTTATTCTGCTCTGCTATAAAGTTTCAACACCTCTTCTACCTCACAAATTGGAATTGGACATTTAATTACCCTGCCCCATAGACAAGAGCCACAGAAGCACAGGAACAGGCAGTAAAACTTAAACCTAATCCAGTTATGAAAGCGTCCCTAAGGCTAATGAAACAGAGAGAGGGCTCAAAGCTGCAGTGATTGCACTTGCTCCTGGTCAAGCCTGCATGGTTAGGTGCCTGATCCTTCAGAAAATGTCCTAAAAATCTCAGTTTCAGAGCCTGCTGGCTGCAGCTCACAAGGGTGATGCACATCTAGCACAACAGGACCCCACCTCCAGCTGCCAGGAGGAGATAGGATCCAAATGTTGGCTGCTTTGAACCTGCCTGAAAGGCCTAATGGACACAGCAGAGCTCAAAAGGACTGAGATTTTAGTTCTTCAGTTTACCAAGGACTTGGGGTAAAGGAATTTCAACGAATCAAAGCCAAGCAGTACTACAGGGAGATTTCAGATACTCCTAGAAACAAGCTGGAAATAGCTATCCCAGGGTAAAGCAGGAGGTGCTCAATAGGTTTAGGAGACAACCATTCAAATCACAGAAGCAGAGGAGAAGAAGCTTCCCAGCCAATGACTGTATCATCTGGATCTAAATTTTAAACAGTTTTCAAAGGGAAATTCCCCTGGTTCCCCCAGCACCTGCCTGAAGCCTCCACAGATGCTACAGACAAAGCTATTTAAACAGCAGCAGAGATCTCCTCTCACCCAAGGTCTCATACCATCAACTGCAAAAAAATATGTAAAAGGGTTAGATAATGGACCACTAAAAGCCAGAGAAGCCACCACTGCCACAGCAACTCTACCTCCTTCTCTGCAGCAGTGCTGCACAAGTGCTGGCTCACTTATTTTCCTTCCATTTCATTCCAAAACACTGAAAACACCTCAGACTGAAGGACTCCAATTCTCAGCTAACAGAGCCTCAAATGTACCCACAACCATTCTCTCCTGCTGCAGCATTTTGGTGTCTAGAGATGGAGGAATCAGGATTTCTCTCTGTCGAGTCAGATGGGAAGAAAAGCAGAGTTTTTCCCACCTGTGCTGCTAACAACAGGACACAAAAGCACCGTGCCACAGAGCAGGGAGAGAGCTTCAGTGCTGTGTGTGCTGATATCTGTGAATCTGCAGCACCCCTGTGCACTCAGAAATTCACTGTCTCTGCAAGGAAAGTGAGATCAGTGATGTGACAGCAGGAATTAATTGGATGTGGCAGCACAGCAGGGCCCACTTAGTAATGGGAAGGGCAAAAACTTTCCCAGGACTCCCTCCGTGACACTGAGGGGGGAATTAAGCCTCAAATTGTGGCTTTCCCCTTCAAATCAAAAAGCCCTCAAATATTCCATTGGAAAAACTTTAATCTTCCAAATGTGGTTACAAGGAAGGAAGGACACAAGCTCTTTACCTCTCAAGGAAGAAAGTCTGGGGACTGCTACACCTTAAAAAGCACCATTTAGAATCTCCTATCAGAATAAATGTTTTTGGAGGTGGTTTTTTTTCTTCTTTGTGCAGAGAAACAGGCTAGAGAACCCTGTCTTATCAATCTCTTAAGGAACAAAGCCCCTATTTTCACCATGAGCACAGGCACCTTTCAAGGGACATCAGGTTTCCAGTGCAGAAGACACGTGGGCAGGCAATCCCACAATTAATTCTTTGTCTTTGGAGGGGATTGAATTTCCTCCCTGAGGTACAGCTGGAACAACCCAAAATTTCCCCCAAAGTGGAGGTGGGAGGAAGAGTTAACTGCCTTTTTCTTCCCTCATTTCTCTCCCTTAACCCCCACACCCTCTGGCAAAGAGCTGGCTCCTCCTGACCTCTCAGTGACAGCCCCAGCTCAGCCTCCCTGTTTCCTATGGACATCTGTGGCTATTCTTGATTTTTTTCTGCCCTCTAGCTGTGCAATCTCAAATGCACTCCCAAGGACACAGCACAGCTTCATCGTGCTGTTGATGAGCAGAATAATGCTCATCTCACAAGAGAACAGGTCCTGGGGCACGTGCTGAGAGCTCTCAGGAGTGTTTCCAGAGACACACTCCAGTCCTGTGGACTAAGAGAGGTTTCAGCACATACTTCAGTGCCTCCCATCATCAGGACACACACATAACTTCCTACCCTACAGACATTAAGGTCACTTACAGTGATGAACCAACACCTCTGTTCCTCAATGGGCTGGCTTCACTGGAATTGCACTTAAGGAGTGAGGTGCTGAGGGGCATGGGATGCAGGAAAAAATAGAATTATAAACGTTTGCTTGTGTGGAGCAACACCAATCTTCTCTCTTCCTCCCAGGTACACAGCTAATTTGAGATAACAGCTATTAATGATAATAGAACATAAAGATGAGCAAAGGTCATGGCAATAAATAAAAATAAACAAAATGTTCATTTAATCCATTTAAAAACAGACTGTGCAACACACTGAGACTAAAGCTACCCCATCCTCACTCTAGGGGTGCAGCTGAAGCAGCTCAGCCTCTGGTCTCCTCCAGCTAGGCTCACAGGACCCCCACTCCAGCAGCACCGTGTCAGGGCTCTGTGCAAGGCACACACAGCCCCAGGGGAGAGGGTCCCGGGCCCTGGCACCCGCAGAGATGCTGACTCACTCCACAGCCTCGGCCAGCTCCCCTGTCAGCTGAAAACAGAACTGCACCAAGAACCAGATGCTCTGGGTGAGTTTCACTCTGGAGTGTGGGGGCTGAACCAGCAGGATGGCCACAGTGAGAGGGACAGGCTGAGAGCCACCTACCCTGGGCCATCCTGCCAGGCAGATCGAAAGCTGAAGGACTCCACTATCAAGCATCCTCCCATCCCACCCTTCTCCTACATCACTTGACAGGAAAGAAAAACCAGAAGACAGTGAGAAGAGGAAGCAAGATGGCTGTGACCAAGTTAGCTTTGTCACTGGCCCATGCACTGGACTGTCCAAAGTGGTTTCAAAACTATCTTCTTCCCCTTATTTTCCCCTTTTTTCCTGCTTGTTTCCTTTTTTTTCCCCTTTTTTCACTACATAATACCATCACTATAAACCCCTCTCCACCCTCTCATTTTCCTGACCACAGCATGATTAACACCCCCTGGCACATTAGCCCTTGGGTTTGCATCCAGCAAAGATTTTAACTCCTCACATCTCTCTGGGCTGCTTTTCAAGATGATCAGCTCCACTTCCCAAGGAGTAGCAAACACAGGCCAGCATGGAAATGGGGTAAAAACAGCAATGCACAGGCTCTGGGATGGGAGGGAGGGGAAGGAAGTTTGGGCATGAGGCAGGGAGGAGATGCAGCACCATCTAAATCCAGTGCACACACACATCATCCATCCTTTACAGAGGTACCACAGCAGCCCCTGCTTTCCTGCTGTACACCAGTGTAGGAAACACAGGAGCTACAGGTAGCAGGGTGGCTGCAGGGGCACCACTGCTTTGCTTCTGAGTCGGGGCAGTCAGCTGGAGCTGCTGCTAACAGAGTGCTTTGGGAACAGCTCATTTATTTGGATGCCTACACAAATTTTCCTGTGCTTTCTAAACACGGCTCTGCCTTTCTGTACACAAATAATAAGCCTTGTGAAAAAAACAAAAACAAAATAAAC
>VYZU01010225.1:0-61183 GCA_013401355.1 Ceyx cyanopectus
GGGGAAATTTGGGGCATGGAATTGTTTGCTTGTGCTTTTTGTGGTAGGAGTTGGGCCATCAACTCAAATAGAGATTAGTCCAGAGACACAGTAAATGGTCTCTGCTGCACAAGGGCAAGGTGTGCCCTGCCACTCAGGTGTATGTGCCTCTAGTAGCACCAAAGCCTGTAGTACCTGGGGGGATGTTTTGGAAAGGAAGTACTTCCAGAAAAGCAACATTTTAGAGCTTCTCTGATGCAATCACTTCTTGCAGTGTCGGACAGTGAAGATAGCAATCCTGGGAGAAGAGGGAGTTCCTGTGCAAGTGGATGGAGAAGCCTGGATCCAGCCTCCAGGTTACATTTGGATTGTTCATAAGAACAGGGCACAAACCCTCACCCGAGACAGGGTAAGAGCAGCCTTGCATACACTTTGTAGTACATACATATTCCTTCACAGGGCAAATCTATCCTATGGAGTAGATTAAATGGGCTTCTGTCTTCATGTGTGTGACACTGTACCTTTTGTAGCATTTTTCAAATGTGATTTGGGATATTTAGTTTCCTAAAATGAAGATGGAAAAGCTCCATTTCCCTCATGTGGCCTCATGTGGACCACTAAAGAGTCATCAGCAAGGTTGAAATCATCAGGTAGCTTGCACTGAGCTGGCAGAACCTGATTTTTCTTTAAAGATTGCTTGCTGTATTTTCAGGCATTTGAGAGCACCCTGAAGTCCTGGGAGGACAAACAAAAGTGTGAATTGTCCCGTCCTTCCTCTTTCTCTCTGCAACCAGAGATCATGTCCGAAGAAGAATCCACCCAGATCAACCGATTTGGTCAAGCTGCAGGTGCTCTGATCCACAGGTGGGACTCAGTTTGATTTTGGTAAAAAAAGCCCTCTTCTGGTGCCTGAAGTTCTTATCCTACTCCCTGTCCCTGGAGATTTTTCTGTTAGTGTTCATTTCTGCAGTGCTGGTCCATGGCACTGGACATAACATCATTGTGCACTATCCCAGATGCAGGAGGACTGAAACTGTATAAACTGGTTTAGGTCATTCTGAACAATAAAGTGTTACTTTTATGAGCAAACATGGATCTTTTAGTCTTGAAATAACCCATTATCTTTGAATATAAATTATTTTTATCAGAAATTAAACAAAGGCCTCCCTGAGGAGCTTAGATGATTTAGTTGGGTTCTTGTAACACTAATGCACAGCAGAGATTGCTGGAAGAAGTCACTGTATGCTCATCTGCTCACCCTTTAGTCGGGCATTCAGCTTCTTGGTCTGGGTTTCTGAGAAAAGGCTTCCAGAGTCACATCAGAGAAGTGTTAAACAACTGCCAGATGTGCAGCTGCATTTCACATCACTGTGGCCATACTAAAACGTCTGAGTCGTATTTCAAACTGATCCCAACTTGTGTGCAGAATTGAATATGCACCTGGAGTTGTGCATGTGAAATCTGCCTTGCTTTCCCTGCATGTGCTCACACAATGGGGTGAATTGCCAGAGCCTGTGGCCCTCCTGTGCTTTATCCCTCTCTTTTCACTCAGATGGGTGTTAAGAGGAGATAACCAGTCAGAAAAGATCTGTTTTGAACATATGCTGATGCAGTCTGATTCTCTCTTTAGCATTCGAGAAATAGCCCAGTCCTATCAGGACATGGAACAGGAGCTTGCCCATGCTGTCAATGCCAGCTCCAAGTCGATGGACAAAGTCTACGCTAAATCCAAGTCTACAGAGGTACTTCATTCACTTGGCATAATCCATTTTGTCCTTGTTCCATAGCTCTTGTTTTTCCTTTCAGATTGACCAAAAGTAGACCTTATTCATCTAAGAATTCTTCCCTTTGACTGCTAGAAACCTCTGTATTTCCAGGCTTAATTTCTTCATGAATTGCTTCCCTGCAGGGTCTGAACTGCAGCCTTGTTGTAGAGATGGTGAATAATGTCAAAGCCCTGCATAATGAGACCGAGCTGCTGCTGGCAGGCAAGATGGCACTGGTAAGAAGCACAAAGCAAGATTAAAGCAGGCTCTCATTTTCTCCCCTCTCCTTCTGTTGCCTTGGCAAGAAACATTTTGCTGGTTTTGGTCTTTTTTTGTCTTTGTAGCAAGTCCATTTAAATGTTATAATCCAAGAATGAGGGTGGTGTTGCTATATAGGCATGATAAGCAGTCAGACTAGCTTGTGTGGGGTTTGGATCTTGGAAATAATGAACTTTGTAATGTCTGGACAGAGTGCCTGCTGTGCACTTCCTTTTAAAAGGAGGAACAACTTGGTATCTAGGAGTTTCAGGGCAGGGGCCTGACTGTGTGATCCATCATATGACTTTTAACACTACTGGCTTCCACTTCTTATCCAGCAATTGGATCCGCCGCAGAAGGAGCAGCTCCAAGCAGCTCTGGCAGACATGGACCTCCAGCTAAGGAAACTGGCAGACATCCCTTGGCTGTGGCAGCTTATGGAGCCTTGTGATGAGGAGGTGAGGAGGAACATGGCTGTATTTCCCTGGCTGTTCTCTTTTTCACTAGTTGGCTGTGAGTGGTGACTTCCTGTGAATATATAAATGATGTGAGAAAAAAATCATTAAGAAGGAAATTCGACTCCCTAGAGCTAAAAAAAGTAATTTCCTGCTAAAGGCCCTTGCCTGACATGGGATCAACTTTCTCTGTTTCCTTTTCTGTCTTGATCAGAATGAGTTTAGAATTTTTTTTCGTCTCTTTAAAAGGTCATGGAGCTGAACTTGACAGTGCTTATTCCTTTTGGTCTGTTCCAACCAATTTGTGACTGTAATCTGATTTTTCTCCATCATTCTTACAGAACCAGATGCTGGATTATTCTAAACGCAGCCGCAGTGGCAAATTCCGGCTGGTGACCAAGTTTAAAAAGGAGAAGAACAACAAAAATAAGGAGACTCATAGTACCATGGGATTGCCGGGTACCAAGTCTGCTCATTCATTGTGTCTCTGTCACATGAATGTGGTCACACCACTACTTGTTCTCTGTGTGTTTTCTCTCGCCTTCTTCTGTTTCACATATATCTGTCCTTTCTTGGAGGTCTAATCTGTCTTTTTCATGTGGCAAAGTGGCTTATTGTTCCATTCTGTCTAAGTCTTGGTTCCCAAGTACCATGCAAATATCCCTGAATAGAAAGAAACAGGAGGTACCCTTTGAAGAATTTTACCTACATCCAGACGTTTTCAGGGATATTTTAGGGTGTGCTTAGTGAAGAGAATTTTAGGATTTTGGCACTTTAGGTATCAAAATGACTGAGGGGCCCAAGTCCGCATAACTCCAGTCTTTTCACTGCTAATTCCCTGTGATATGGTTAATGATGTTTTTCTCATTGATTCACCCTCAGGCTTTAATCGGGTTTCATGTCTAATCAGCAGGNTTGGATCTTGGAAATAATGAACTTTGTAATGTCTGGACAGAGTGCCTGCTGTGCACTTCCTTTTAAAAGGAGGAACAACTTGGTATCTAGGAGTTTCAGGGCAGGGGCCTGACTGTGTGATCCATCATATGACTTTTAACACTACTGGCTTCCACTTCTTATCCAGCAATTGGATCCGCCGCAGAAGGAGCAGCTCCAAGCAGCTCTGGCAGACATGGACCTCCAGCTAAGGAAACTGGCAGACATCCCTTGGCTGTGGCAGCTTATGGAGCCTTGTGATGAGGAGGTGAGGAGGAACATGGCTGTATTTCCCTGGCTGTTCTCTTTTTCACTAGTTGGCTGTGAGTGGTGACTTCCTGTGAATATATAAATGATGTGAGAAAAAAATCATTAAGAAGGAAATTCGACTCCCTAGAGCTAAAAAAAGTAATTTCCTGCTAAAGGCCCTTGCCTGACATGGGATCAACTTTCTCTGTTTCCTTTTCTGTCTTGATCAGAATGAGTTTAGAATTTTTTTTCGTCTCTTTAAAAGGTCATGGAGCTGAACTTGACAGTGCTTATTCCTTTTGGTCTGTTCCAACCAATTTGTGACTGTAATCTGATTTTTCTCCATCATTCTTACAGAACCAGATGCTGGATTATTCTAAACGCAGCCGCAGTGGCAAATTCCGGCTGGTGACCAAGTTTAAAAAGGAGAAGAACAACAAAAATAAGGAGACTCATAGTACCATGGGATTGCCGGGTACCAAGTCTGCTCATTCATTGTGTCTCTGTCACATGAATGTGGTCACACCACTACTTGTTCTCTGTGTGTTTTCTCTCGCCTTCTTCTGTTTCACATATATCTGTCCTTTCTTGGAGGTCTAATCTGTCTTTTTCATGTGGCAAAGTGGCTTATTGTTCCATTCTGTCTAAGTCTTGGTTCCCAAGTACCATGCAAATATCCCTGAATAGAAAGAAACAGGAGGTACCCTTTGAAGAATTTTACCTACATCCAGACGTTTTCAGGGATATTTTAGGGTGTGCTTAGTGAAGAGAATTTTAGGATTTTGGCACTTTAGGTATCAAAATGACTGAGGGGCCCAAGTCCGCATAACTCCAGTCTTTTCACTGCTAATTCCCTGTGATATGGTTAATGATGTTTTTCTCATTGATTCACCCTCAGGCTTTAATCGGGTTTCATGTCTAATCAGCAGGGGGTCAGCATCACCACAGGTGCACCCTGACCTTTAATCCTACTGGTCAGTAGATAAAAACTGGCCATGAATCAACAAATTTCCATTCAAGACACTTTCTTTGTAATTGGGTTAGTTGATTTTTGGTTTATACTCTCCTTATGAAGACTTCTAAAATTGGGAAGTATTACCTGTTGTGCGGGCTTCTGGGTCCTGTCCTCTTCCATGGAGTTGTGGGTACAGTCTCCTTCTGTCTGACGGGCTGTTGCTCCTTCATTGTCTCCCAGATCTTGGGAACTTTATTATTCTCTTACTTAGAGGCTGTGCAAGAAGGTGGAAGCCTAAACTCTTCCTCTCTCCCTCAGACCTAGGGGACAGAGGTTGCTATTTTGTTTACTGTGCATAAATGCTTGTACACAATGGCCAACTAATCTGTGCTTGATTCTTCATCACATATTTTATGGATCCATTGTTTTGTAAGCAGAGGAATACTAATAAATTTACTCATCTTAAAAATGAGGTTGAACTTAAAATGCATATCTGTTCCCATCAAAACAAATGGGCACTTCCTCCTGGCTGTAGTGCAGCTAGCCTCTGCTTAAGAGAACAGCTCTTACCTTTCTCTGCCCTACGTCCTTTGTTTGAGACTGTAGGTCATGCTACCAGTCCTTACCATACCCTTGATTTGAGGCTGTGGTACTGCTCGCCCTCCTTCTCTGGCACTGAGTGCTAATGGTGTCCTCATCTCTCACTGTCTTCTGGGATTCTGGGTACTCAATGCACTCCTGCTTTTCCATCTCTAACAGTTCACCTCTGGGGAACGGAGGAGGTTGCAGCGTGGCTTGAGCATCTCAGTCTTTGTGAGTATAAGGATATCTTCATCCGGCATGACGTCCGGGGCTCTGAGCTCCTGCACCTCGAACGGAGGGACCTCAAGGTACTTTTATGATCAGCTCATGAGAAATAGCCAGCTGCATCTGCATGACCTTCTGTGTTGAATGTGCTTGGAAGTGGTCTGCCCACTGTTCATTCCATGTGCCTTGGCAAGATGAGTGGGTTCATTGTGGCCTCATTTTATTTTCTCACCATTTCAGGTCACCTGATTTTTAATAGCAGAAGTAGAACATCTAGTTGAGGGACCAGCTGTCCAATTCTGCCATAGGTTCCTGGAGATGGAACACAGTCCAGCACACAGACAGCAGATAGTGTTCTTGAGAGTCTGATTTTTATGATGGAATGAAAATTTTCAACTTCTCAGCTAACATGCCATCTTTGAAGAACATGTTGTGTTTGGGAACATGTGGTTCTTGTATTGTAGTGACTGGACAAATAGCTCATCACACTGTTCAAGGAAAAAGAATGTTTGTGGTCTTTGATGAGGCTGTTAACCGGAGAGTGTGTAGTAACCACATTGCACAGCTTTTCATCTCCTCACCAGGAGAAGCTTTCTCTACAGAGAAAAATTGATGGTGGCATTTCTTTGCATATGAGAGTTGTGTCATCATTCTGATGACTTGCATATAGCAGATAAATATATTGTTGTGAAGTAGTGCATGGCATTTGTTGAATGCCCCTTGGCTGTTCATTTGTGATTTTGCCCATCTTCCCATTCTGAGGTTTGCTGGAATTTGTGTGGCTGATTCCTCTGCATGCCATCCAGCTACAGCCTCTGGTCTGTTGCATGGTATGCACGTTTTCATGGTATGCATTTATCTCATGTGACTGGTTGGTTCTTCCTGCATGGTTTGGCTACTGCTTAGGTCCTTGAGATCTTTATACTCTTTTGTCTTCTTGGTTTGGCCTCTAACAGTCAAAGCAATTTGCATTTCTGGCTAATAGTCCAGAGTTGTTTTTCTCCATTGCTCTGTGCCTTCTCTGTGTTCATTACCCTGTCATGCTGTGATAGCTTTTTGACACGTGGTTTGAGGTTCCATGTATAACCATCAGGTTTGTAAATTTTCTGGTTGGTTTCCTCCTCTCTTTTTAACTGGCTGACTAGTTTTGTAACCATTGCTTGTCCCCCTGGAATTTTTCCCCTGCCTTTCTCTTAAGGTAAGGTTTTATCTTTTCTTCCAGGACCTGGGTGTGACCAAAGTGGGTCACATGAAGAGGATACTGCACGGGATCAAGGAGCTGAGCCGGAGTACTCCTGCCAGCGAGGTTTAGCCTCTGTTTTCACAGCTTGTGTCTACCAATCTTCCTAACTGCACAGAAGTCACCTCACAGAGCAGATGTGCTCACAACTGCATCTACTGAACAGTCAGATTGTAGCTGTTCAGAGCTCATATCTACCCAGCATGGTGCTACCTTTTTTCCTGTGGGGTACGGCTGCATCCAGTCAAGAGGCACCTTACCTGCAGTCAGGCAGAGCCTCCTGGAAGAGAACTCACTTGCAGTTTGAAGAAACATGTCCTTCAACTTGGGAAGTTCTGATTCCAGTGACAGTGCAGGACTCCTGATAATTGCAACACAGCTACCTTTACTGGATAACTTCATCACAGTAGAATTATTCAGGGCAAAAGACATATTGGCCAGTCTTAGTTCAGAAGCATCTGACAGTCTCTTCAGATCCAAAACTTTCCCGCTCATCTGTGTGTCACACCTGTATCTTAGGCCATTTAAGTGGGACAAAGCTTATACTTGTGTCTTACTAATCCCTTTTAAATACACATGTAGTTGCATGAGATTTGCATCAGAAATTCCAAGCCAGTACAGACCTCTTGCTGGTGAATACCCAGTGATTCTCACCCACGTATGCCTTACAACTAACCATGCACGTGGTTTAAAAAGCAGTTCACAACAGATTGTGGGGGTCTTCTACTGGGCCTGGTTCTCTTCCAGCCATTGGCAATGGTACAATCTTTGGGTTTTCAGGCATCGCGAACAATTATTCGGAAATTCTTGGCAGTAAGAAAAGACAACATTCTGGAGATCCAAAAGATTACAGGGGATCAGCTCTGACACTCTCCTTTCTGAATTCATCTTCAGGAGACCTGATAGAAGGGAGAGGAACACTAACTAGCTGTTTGAGCTGTGCAAGAAATGTCATGTGATGGAGTAAGAAGTGGAACAATTTACCCCTGTCTTGGTGGGGGAAGCAGCATGACTGGCAACAACCAGGAGCAGCTTCCTGCCCATTTAGTGTTGCCTTTGTGGCCACAGACAACAGAACTATTCCTTTACTTCAACTTGCAGTGCAGAAAGCTATTTCTGCCACAAAAAGATTATTTATCTGTAGTACTTGCTTCTTTTCACCTGTCTGTTCTAGTGGCTTTTCCACCTTCTTTCTCTCTCTTGCTGCCTTGCTCCTTCACTCCAAGATGGATACCAAAATATTAGGGTGGCTCAGTCCTCCACAGGTTATACCTGTGAGAGACATATCATGTGCTGTCAAAAATTAGGGCTTCTGTGAAGAGCACTGAAAGATTGTTACTGAGTGGATGAACATCATAATGAATACTAGAGTATGTTTGTAAATTGACTTTGGTACCACCATCAGTGGAGCATGGAAAAATTAGTGCCTCTGAATCAGAGTTCCTAGAAGGCCTTCAAAATTCCACTGTATTGCCTGACCCCAGTCGGTGACTGTTAAAGCCCAAAGACCAGAATGCATAGTTATATTGCCATGTTTATCACTGCAGAGTGAATTCAGAAACATTCAATGCTATGAAGCTGGAGAAGCAGCAGGAATTTTTAATTACTATGTCATTTTGTATGGGTTTTTTTATTATTATTACAGAGTGGCACCTGTCTTGATGTGGCTGCAAACACAAAAAATGGCCACATGCACAGTGGCATAAAAGAATTTCCTGAGGACATCATTTTTCTATGTTATTTGTAAGGATTTTATCAAACTGACATCAGCTCTCTAGCCTAGCAGCAATCACTCAAGTTTAAAGACTTGTCAGCTTAAAAAGGTTATGGGCTGATTTCATGCTGGGCAAACTCCATTGCATTCTATAAGATTTCACCAAGGTTTATTCTGACTCCCCCTATCTGTTTTTAACTAGTTTTCATTTACCCACATTTCCTCATAGCTCAGCAAGTGACAGGGTTTGCTCATGAGCAATTAACAGAAGACTAAACGTGCTTGTTCCAGTTTAGCAAAATTTCTGGTACAAATGCTGTGGGGACTGAGCAAGAAATATGTTCAGCTTTGTCCTTAATTTCTTTTTCCTATCTATGCATTGTCAGGTGCTTCCATAGCCATACTTTACCTGTACAGTCCCCCCTTCACTGTATTGAATTCCTGAGGTATCAGATGAGTAGGAATTGTAGATACACTCACAGAATCACAGAATCACAGAAATTAGGGGCTGGAAGGGACCTAGAAGATCATCTAGTCCAACCCCCCTGCCTGAGCAGGATCACCTAGACCAAGTCACTCAGGAACAGATCCAGGCGGGTCTTAAGTGTCTCCAGAGATGGAGACTCCACAACCCCCCTGGGCAGCCTGTTCCAGAGCTCTGGCACCCTCACTGAGAAAAAGTTCTTTCTCGTGTTGAGCCTAAACCTCTTGTGCTCCAACTTGCACCCATTGCCTCTCGTCCTGTCATTGGACGACATTGAGAAAAGCCTGGCTCCATCCTCTCTACACTCACCCTTAACATATTTATAAACATTAATGAGGTCTCCCCTCAGTCTCCTCTTCTCCCACTAGGTTTTTGAGGCAAAGAGCAGCATCCGCATGAGAATGAGGAGAAACCTCTACTAAGGGGAGCTCAGAGAGGCAGTCATCCCCGCTGGTGACAGTGAGATGCAGCCCACTGCCTGCCCTCAGGAGCCATGGTTAGAACACTTATCTGCCTGCCCAGGAGAGTGCAGCAAGGATCACAAGGCAGGTGATAACTCTGGAGAAGTGGTGAGGTCTGGGTTAGTCTCTGTACATAGTGAAGGAGCTAGTCTTGCTCTGAAGTTTCTCCAGGCAACCTCATTGTTAAAGATGCTTAGATAGTATGCGCTTGCCTAAGTCCTGGAGGATTCAATTCCTAATTGCTGGCATAATTTCTGGGGGATTCTATTCTTGCCTCAGAATTAACAGCTCCTGTCTGTAACAGAGGCAATCCAAAGAGTTTATCGATGGAGGCATGTTCCTTAATTAGTGCCGTATCTATAGGGGCCAGACAGCCATTAGCCATCTGCTCTGAGCAGTGATGCCTGCACAGGCCAGTCTTCATTGCATTTACTTTTATGATCTGTCATGTTGATGGGTTCAGATGCTTTTTGTGTACATGCACATTTTATCAAAGGGTTCATAGCCAGCATTTTCCTGTCTGTTGCGTGCTGGAGGGAGTTCTGCCTTCTTTTAAGAGCTAGAAAATGAGAGCCACATTTAACCTGAGTGCCTTTGAATATGTTTGAAGGTTTGTAGCTAACAAAATGTCATAGCTCTACATGTCTCACTGGGAATAAATGCAGATTTCTGTTGCAGAGATTTTGTGAATAGATGAGGACAATTTGTGTCAAACGTCAGTGAGAGATATCTGCAAAAGATGGAGCCAGGTTGAAATTCTGGCTACAATATTCCAAGTTCCTCTTCTGACATCTGATAGTTTTTTTGTGGAAGAGAAACTCAGAAATGATGATTAGATGGTAAAAAACCTGCTGCTTTGCCAAAAAAAAAAAAATAAATGTTATCCTGCAGTCTCAGGTAAAACACCAGCTTGAGAGAAGCTAGAACTGCACACACCACGCATATATTTAATCTCTTAAAAAATGCTACTCAAAGCTGTACAGCACCTTCTGCTCATCTTCCCTCACCCTTGGCAGTGATGCTGGGGCACTGTCTGCAGTGAGCTGGGCATATGGTTTCCTTTGCTAGGAAGAGGTTTGAGTACATTATCTCACATTCTCGCACTGCCCTGGATATTTAACTTCAGTGGCAGGTTCTGGGGAATAACGTACCCTGTGTTATGATGTTTTGGTTAAGTTTTGGTTAAGTGGGATTCACGCAATGGAACCTGGATGGAGGCTTCGCCTGTGAAGCCGCTGTCAGCAGCTCTGCTGCCGTGGCAGGGCTGTTAGTGCTGCTGGTGGGATCTTAGTGCTGCCAGCAGAGCAGGCGTGCCCTGCCACAGCAGGAGCTGGCTCTTGGCACAGGGGAAGCTGTGCTGCTCCCTGCCCGGAGGTGCTGGCCTGGCTGGGCCTCACAAGAGCTGGGCACCTGGGAGCCTCCAGCTCTGCCAAGGTCTTTTGTGCCAGTCCTGGGAACATTTCTACACCCAAATCATATGGAAAGTTTTGTGCGTCATTTTAGTATTATTTTAAAATGTGCATACTATCTATGTGATTTTTAAAAAGACTGTTTACACAACATATTTTGTATCTTAAGATGTGTGTACTGTAAAAAAAAAACAAACAAAAACAAAACCAAGAAAAAGGAAAGGATGAAAAAAGATGTTTTTCTACAACTGTTAGCAGTGACTGCATGTCTGTATCATCATTCACCAACCGTTGTTCCTCAGGGGTCTCCCCGCCGTTCCTGTGATCCTGTCAAAAACATAGGGAAGCAAGTGAATCCCTGTGCAGTCTTGGGAAGAAGGTTTTGTGCCTTAAGAATGGGACCTGCTTCCCTCCTATTTATTGTGTTAATTTATACAGTGATTACCATGGAAATGTCTCTTGTATTTTTTTTTTTGTACATAGTTTACGGTTGATTGTTGTAAATAAGTTTTTCTTGTATATTAAGTAAACATGTTTCTGAGCTTCCAGTAAAGATTCTCTGTTACTGATTTCATTGTGTGAGAGGCCTGCAGTGCCCATCTGGTGGGAACCAGCTAATAAAAATCTGTGCTGTGATAAAATGGCTCTATCCCCAGTTGCATCAGAAGTTCAGAGCTGTTCCTTAGAGAGGAGTGAAGTGATACATGTGATTGTTGTAGATGGCTTTTGTAGAATTTCTTTGCACTGCTGTAATTGGCATGGAATAGAAAATATTGTGTAGTTCATTTTTATTAGCTATATTTCTGCAGGGGGCAAGAGATGTTTTAAACATGGTGGTTATACTGCTGCTCATCCTGATCTTAGCTCCCCTGTCTGTGAACCCACAGCTAGATGTGGAGACACTCTCTGAAGCTCAGCAGGCTGTTTGTTAGTTACCTCCATGTGCTTGTAGACCTTGCATTGTATGGTGTGACCATCTCTTCCTGGTCATGGAGGTGCAGTGCTCTGATGAGAGGGGAACAGTTGTTTCTCTGTTCCAGTTTGGCCTCTTCAGTTTAATATATACAGTAACTGGAATAAGTAAAAGTGCATTTACAAAAACATGGGAAAAATTAATTTTCTCATGAAATGTAGAAATTAACTGCCATAAAATTATACCTGTAAATGTGAAACAAAAATATTTTGAGATATTTGGGTGAGCAGTCTATGGGTTGGATTGTGATGAACTTTACTTCCATTTGTACAGATTCATGTGTTCATAAGCAACTGACAAGAAACTTCCAGCAGATAAATTTAAACTGAGAGAATGGTCACACAGTTCCATAGTATTGCAAAGTAAATGGAAATTAACTTCTATAGTTGTGAATATTTTCTGTGTAGAAAAGACCTTTGTGCTTGATAGGTAAACTGAAAGAATTACTTTGTGTGGAGGGAATACTTTATTGACAGGAACGTAAGAAACTACAGTAATGTTATATACTGTTGCAAGATGCAAATGGGACGGTTGATCGTGAAAATGTTAGTTACCTAGTCCTAGTAATAAGGAGAAAAGAAGAAACGCTGCCTTTACTCACACATGTGCCAGATCTCAGTCTTTGCATTAAGTAGCACCACAGACCATGCAGAGAATACAGCAGCAGGGAGGCAGGAGATATGTTTACTCCTCTGGTGCAAGTAATTTGCTTTGGTCTTTCATTTATGTGGCAGAAACCAGCAGCAAGAAACTATTTGCCCAGTCAGTGTATGATTACTTGGATATCAGACCTCCTGCTCAGGGCTGCCGCTGTCCTCTTGTCTTGATTGATGGATTGTGGGAGGGTGGAGTGGGTTTGGAGGGAGGTGGGCTGTAAAGATCTTGAAGTACCATTGGCAGCTTTTTTTTAAAAAAAATATTCTGCTGCTCTTTACCTTGCCCTTCATGTTGTTGGATTGAGTTTTTTAAATGTTCTCTTTTTTAATACAGTGTAAAGCATCAGGAATATTGAGAAGTCAGGGAAATCCTGCTCCCACAAATGGGCAGCAGTGGAAATGAACTGGTTTAGAAGATATGTCATTCTTTATGTGTAAAGCAGCTTCAGAGTCACAAGGTAAATTCTTTGTTTCGCTGCTGTGTGCCTGGTTGGGATAAATAACTGTGCACCCACCAACTGGGTCTTGAGCAACTTGAGATGTGTCGTTCTGACATGGGAAGAATTAAAAGGATCTGAGACCACAAAAAGTGAAATTTCATGTTAGTAGCAGCTAAAAGATCCATGGCAGTTCTTTAGCAACTTTTATCTGAAGAGCTCCAGCATTTTGCTACTTACCAAATGACCTGGAAGGTAGTAAATCTTCACAAGAAAGAGAAGTAGAGGAGTTTGCACGTGACCTAAATCACACCAGATCTGCTGCCTTCAGGGTAAAATATGAGTGAGTTGTGGCCTGTGACTTTTCCTCTGGAAAGTAGTGAGGGAGTGATTTCAGGCCTCTTGCCCTTTATGAGCAGGTTGGCTCATGGGCTGCACTGCTGGCAGGGGGATTGGAGCAAGTTGTGGAAGACACCTTTGGTTACAGGCTGTGCAGAGCTGGACCCCCAGGCAGGTGCAAGCAGACACCAAACAGGGAGGTAACGGGCCAGGGGGAACTGTCATAGGATCTCTGCACAGGGTGACAAACTCCTTTTGCTCCCAGGCTACAAACTGTATTCACAGCAGCACTTGCCAGCAGCCTGCTGAGGCTGTTCTGTGAGCTGCCTCCCTACAGAGGGCTTTCTGTTGTATTCCTGGAAGTGCGGTCCTGTGAACTGGGCAAAACCTATGCCTCCAAGGACCTTTGAAGAACAGCCTGAGGAGACTAGTGTTTCAGCTTGGTCTCCTAGGGAAGCAAGGGCAGGCTGGTCTGTCTGGTGCTGTGTTTATCCACCTATCTTTCCCTTTTAATGCTTGTTTGGAACGTAGCTGTCTCATTTCAGATTATTAATGGTTCACAGAACATTATGTTTCAACAGGTCTTGAAAGAAATCAGTACCTGGGATGAAAGGGAGACCATGGTGGTGCTCTGTCAGGGAGAGGATCCAGTGTGCTTATAGGAAGTAGTCTTATTGCTTTTTTTTGCTCAGTGAATTATTTAGATTTGTTACAAGATAAAAGCTGTGATGGTGAAGTAGGAAGAACTGAGGGATGCAACACAAGATTGATTAATGAATAAATTTTCAGGCCTTCTAGCTTTGCCACCTAAGCAAAGCTAGAAGCTTCCCCTCTCATATAAAAATTTAATTTGTCTATAATATATATAATTTATGGAAATTTACATTTTAAATTATTATTTCAATTTGGAAAAAAATAAATAAATCTAGAAGTGTATTGGCACTCCTGGCTAAGCAGCTAAAGGCTGAGAATAAATTTGAGAGTTTTCCAGAAGCTGTCCTATAAAAGAGGCAAAGCCAAAGCATTTGCCTTTTTTATACCCAGGGGAAAAAGGAAGGACAAAGTAGTGCAGTCTGGCATGCTCTTCCCTTCAGCTTTTAAGAGGGTATATCTTTAAGCTGTGACACTTGAAAGATCCATGATACTTCTTTACTTCAGTGAGGTGATTTCCTTTGATTATTAATGCCTATTTGTAACACTGTGAATCAGAACTGCCCATAGTGCTAACTAAAATGAAGAGAAGCCTTTGTCATGCCAATCTCCCATCAAGTTTCTCTTTACCCTCTTACAGTCCTCATCGGAAAAATCACTATTGTTTTAATGAAGGAAGTAGTGAGTTCAACACTGTTATTGTTTAGACCTGAAAGGGTTCAGTGGTGTGCAAAGCTGATATCTTGAAATATTCTGGAACATCTTTTCTTCAGTCCTCTGCACCTGGAGTCAAATGATTTACCAAGAGATGGCTTTTAATATATATATTTCTGCACACTGCAGCAGCAAGAAAAATAGGAAAACAGAAATACGAACTCCACAAACAACAAGGGATGATGAAGACTGTAACAATTCTTTCTATGTATCAGTATACATTTTAAATATATATATATTTTAGGAGTCCAATGCACTGGTTTATATGTTTTAGACTGGCAGTTGGTGGTGCATGTCCTAAATTTCCAACCCCATACCAAGTCCTAGAAACAAAAATATTCTGAGATATATAACTTCTGGTAGCCAAGCGCTATTTCTAGGTAGTGATGGCAGCTACAAATACTGAGTAACAATGGACTATATGGTACTGCACTTGTTGCCTTTTCCTGTTACATGTTTCCTGTCTTCAGATGTATTTCATAAACTTAATTTTCAGGAAAAAATCTGTACTCAATCTCAGCTGACATTTTCTTGTTGGATCGCTGAACTGAGGATAAAGAATATCTCAGTAGAGCTCCACAGGGCACGCATCTTCCCCAGCTGCAATTTTGGATACTGCAATACTTTTTTTTTAACAGAAGTCCCAAATGGATAAAACTTTGAAACCTTTGTTTAAAGAGATCCTGGTTGCAAGAAATTCCATGGCCAAGTTTTTAAGGGAAAAAGAAAGTAAGTTTTATAAACAATCAAAGCTCTTCTAAACAGTGTCATTGGACGTGAGCTGTCCTAGGGAAGCCAACTTTTTCCTGAGGGTTGGTGGCACTTCCTCCAATGGAGGATCCAAGGACACACATTTGCTCAGGTACTTTGCGTGAAGATGTCACGTGCTGCACGGCTCGCAGAGGTGCCACTTCACAAACTGCTTTCAGAGGAGGGGAACACACTGGCTCATACCGTCCCCAATGCAAGAAAATTTCTGAAAAGGATTGTGTTTTTTCTCTGAAATGCTTAATATTCAAAATTCAGTGGAAGAGTTTGTGCAAGTGAGTGCTAAATCAGCACACCAAAAGATACAGTATGCTGGTACAAGCTTCTTGTTCTTCCTCCTCACAGGCCATGAGAGGGGTTAGTTGCCTTGGCTGTTCAGTGGAGGAACTTTTGATGAAAATGTAAAGTGGAAGAACTATAAAAATACAAATACGCATCCCTTTTGGGTAATTGTGTGCTTTGATAAGGTGGTAGGATCTCTCAAGAGACCTCAGCACTTGGTGGTTATGCTTGCAAACTAAATAATTTCTACTTGCCAGAGAATCAACAGAAAAAAGAGAAAAAGGCAGAGTAGATGCCTGAACTGTTTCACTTTTCTCTTGCATGCAGGTAAATTGTCAGTCTCCCTGTGAGCACTGTTTGTTTAATGACTAAAAAGAAAGCACTTCATATCACTCCAAAGAGTAAATACCTGAAGTTACGGATTAACTAAGTTCCAGCAGAGCTCATGGTGGAAGAATAGATCCCGCTGATTCACACTGAATAAAGCAGTAAGTGCTTCAAAAGTATTGTATCCTTCAGGATTTCAAAGTGCAGCTTGTTTTAATGAACCATAAAGCTTGTCAAAAATGTCCAGTGACAAGGGGAGGAAGTTTGGGCAGGCAAGATGTGTTCTGAGAGAGCTGCTGGTGGGTTAATGGGAACTAGCAAACCAGTCTGGAGGGCCTCTAGTGTACGGTTGTTTTGGAGCCGGAATCAGAGAAAGGCACAACACAGCACTGGGTGAGGGAGCTGCTCTGAGCAAAACAGAGAAGGAGCTGAGCTGTTGAACTAGAAACTCGGCAGCATGGGGGTCACACTGCAGCTCTGCAGCACGCTCCCCTTCACACCTACCTTCTCTTATTCAGGTGACTCCTGTTTTGCAGTATGTGGAAGCTCCTCACCACAGGGGTGCTGCTGGCTGCCTGTTCTTCACAAGTCTGTAGTACCTCAAGTAAGTTTTCATTTTAGGGACACCCTTTACCTTTTCTCAGTCACTGCAAGGGTGTTTCCTATACCTCTGTCAGTTGTGGAGAATGGCTGGAATCGTTCCCATTAGGGGGGTTTGAATTTCTCTAGCAAAGATTGACAGACACAGTGCTGGGCCATGATGGCTGCCTGGTCACAGATATCACAGAATCACAGAATCACAGAAATTAGGGCTGTTTGAGTACCACAGAGCAGAGGGTGGAGCTTTTTTCTGCAACAAAGCACTGGCTGCCCATGGTTTCTGGGGTAGTCTCTCTTGCTGTGCTAGAGTAGGGCTTTTGCTCTCATAGTGTCCTTTGGGAAGGACCACTACCAGTTTTCAGCCAGCTCTTTTCCCATGTTATGCTTTCATGTTTTTGCTTCCAGTATTTTACAGCAATAGAGATGCAAACCAAGTCTTGAAAATCCAGAAGCGGGCAAACTCTTTTCTGGAGGAGCTCAAACCGGGCTCTGTGGAGCGTGAGTGCACTGAAGAACAGTGTGACTTTGAGGAGGCCAGTGAGATATTTGAAACCAAGGAATTAACAGTAAGTTGTGTTTTTTAAGGATGAGTGTGGGACTTAACCAATGAACTGTTTTTCTCCAACTACTGCAATCCAGGGCATAGGAGATCTTGCTGTCAGCACTGAACAATCATCACTCCTGACTCCGAAGGTGTAGGCATGGCTTTGAATGTGATGGTGTTATGGTGATTGTCAAGTTACCACCTGTATAGGCAACAAACTTGGCTGCTCATGCACGTCCCACCTGACCTAACTGTGAAGTTTAGGTCTCACCCAATCTGTGCTGGACTCCGTTGGCTGTTCTTGCTATCACTGAGTTTGTCCCAGTCCTTTGCCCTCTGTTGTCCAATTGCCAGCCCTCGCTGCCTTTCCGTGTATCTCCCCAGTCTTCTACCTGTGCCTGACAAACATTTCTGTTATCACTTCATAAATCTCATACTTCTCCAAATCTCATACTTTCAAATGGACGGTACCTTTAGTGTCAACATCACTGAATCCTGCCCCTTTCCACACCAACTGTTGTGTTGTCTCGGACTTTTGTTGTTGTGTTATGCAGAGAGGGCTTTCCACAAAGGAAGACCCAGTCCTTGCTGTCTCTCAGACCCCAGAGTGGAGTGGGGTCTGCCTTCATGATGCCCATGTTTTGTCTAACTGGGCACAAATAAGCTGTGCATTCAACTACATAGGTGACTTACCTGGCAGTTAGTGGCAGGAAAACAGAAGCTGTGGAGATACTGAGGGATTGTGGTGCTGGTGGGTCTGCAAGAAGGGCAGGGGGATCTGTACTGAGTACAGGCAATACATGAACGTCCAGGTTGGTCAGTTTTGTTGGTTTGTAGGTGTGCACACTCACTATGCTGTCTAGAAGAATAAGACCAATGCTGTTGACTGGGGTGCTGTGGTGTGTTGGCCAAGACATAAGACTTTAAATCCCTCACATGTTAAAAGTCTGTTTCTAGCCTTAATGTAAGTTTTGTTTCTCCACAGCTGAATTTTTGGAGCAAGTATGTAGGTAAGTAAAAGACTTTCCTGATCACTTCTCTGCATTTTCTCAAGAGTGACTGGTTCTCAGCCTTCCTTTTGCCATGTATCACATACTGATTCAAATTCTCATTCTTTCTTAAATGAGGGGTGCAAAGGATATTATCCTGTTCTATCATACAGGCAGCCTCCTCAAAAACTTGAGGTACATCTGTGTCTCTCATGAAGCATCTCCCCAGAGCTAAGGCATTGGTCAAAAGTGCTCTCTGAAGATCTAACCCTGCCTGATGTGGTCCAAAGAGGAGCCCCACCCCTGCTCTTTACTCCCACATTAACCTGCCTCTGCTGTGTCTGCCTCAGGATTTGTTCGTTCTTCCTGTTCTGCCCACTCCACTCACTGCAGCTGTCATTCAGAATCCAGACAAATGCCCTGTCTCTGGGCCAGTGCCACAGAGGTATTGCCACTCGGTGGCAGAAAACATGGGCAATCTTGGGAATCTGGGGAGGGTCTGATCATGTTAGTGTTTGATCTGTGAGCTCTCTATGATTCAGGGACTGTGTTTTCCTGCCTCTGTTTCAGATGGAGATCAGTGTGACCCACAGCCTTGTTCCAATGGGATCTGCAAGGACAACATTGGAAAATTTTCCTGCATCTGTAACAAAGGCTGGGAGGGTTTTTTGTGCAATTATGGTAATGCCTTTTAATCCACTGAAAAATAACATTCTTTGTGACAGGGATCTCTGTGTAATGGGAAACAACGTTTTTGCCATTGTGTAGTATATTCACTTTGTTGACTAATGTGATTTTTGTTTCATGAGGTTTCAGATTCCTCTTTTGTTTAATTTCTGTGTGGTAAACGGATTATCCATGCTTATCTAGAGCAGAATGAACTTCATGTTACCATGGGAGAGGTTTGGAGATCTGAGATATCTAAATCTTACAAAAGTAATGGAAATCATTCTGTAAAGTGAAGTTTTCATTTATTTGAGAACTGTTAAGCACAGGGATTGTGATGGTGGTGTTTTACAGTACAAGGGAAAAAAAAAATCCATGGCAAATATGTGATTATCATGGCTGTGACAATTTCTTCCTTGACGATGCTGGAGCATGTGTCAGGTTATCAATGCCTTTCACTCTCTGACTTGCAGTCAGTAACAGTGAATATTTTGTTCTCTGGTCTGCCTGCCCTGACAGTAATCTCTGTTTCTCCATCTTCCCGCTGCATTATTCTGGACCAAGGTCTGTTTGCTGTCTCGGTGCCCCAGTGCCATTAAAGCTACATCTGTAATCCCAAATCCATTGCCAGCTCTCTCTCACTTGAATCACAATGTCATTTTGCCACTTTACCTCAACTGTTCGGCTTTCTATCTTTTCATGTCACTCTTGCTGTTCATTTTTTTCCACAGTGGTAAAACACACCAACTGTTCTGTCAATAATGGAGGCTGTGAACATTTCTGCAAGGATGACCCTGCCAATCAGTGCCGCTTTTGCAGCTGTGCGTCTGGGTATCAGCTGGCAAATGACCATACCACATGCGAGCCTGTAGGTAAGAGGAGGATGTTTGTAGTTCAGCTTTTGACAGAGGGTTAATCAAACATGAAGTAAGAGGGTTTTATGGGAGAATTGTCCATGCAGAGTAGCTGTGCCTGCATTTCCTAACTCCATACCCACTTTATGGCCTTAACCCATGTTCGGGTCCAGAGGAGGGACACAAAGATGATCAGAGGGCTGGAACATCTCTCCTATGAGGAAAGGCTGAGGGAGCTGGGGTTGTTCAGCTTGGAGAAGGCTCCAGGGAGACCAATTAGTGACATTCCAGAACCTGAAGGGAGCTACAGGAAGGCTGGAGAGGGGCTGTTTACAAGGGCCTGTAGTGAAAGGATGAGGGGTAATGGGTTTAAATTAGATAAGAGTAGATTTAGATTGGATATCAGGAAGAAATTCTTTACCTTGAGGGTGGTAGAACAGTGGAATAGGCTTCCCAGGGAGGTGGTTGAGGCCCCATCCCTGGAGATAATTCAAGGTAAGATTGGACAAGGCTCTGAGCAGCCTGGTCTAGTTGAGGGTATCCCTGCTCATTGCAGGGGGCCTGGACTAGATGACCTTTGGAGGTCCCTTCTAGCCCTAGCCATTCTATGATTCTATGATTTGCCTCATTGAGACTTAGAGGGAATCAGGAAACTGCTGCCTCTGCAAATCACTGAGGGACTTCCACAAAGCCACTGATTAGTATTAGCTAGGTTAGAGAGATGGATGGAGTGCTTGAGAAAGAGGCTTTGTACTGGGTGAACTGATCTTTGTTAGTTAACTTCTCTGCATTTTCTGTAGTGGAGTTCCCCTGTGGAAGAGTGAAAGCGGACTTCATTGAAGCCGTAGCAGGATTCAATATTCGGCTCATTGAGGGAAAAGTAGGAAGAAGAGGAGACAGCCCTTGGCAAGTAAGAAGAGTTTTTCACCACAAATATTTCAGGCTATTCCCAAACTGCTTTGCCTGCCTAGCAGCCCCAGAACAGCTCCTACATTACTAGTGGTGCTGTCACATGAAGCTAAGATTCCCTGAGCTTAGCTTTTTCTAAAGCAACCCAAATGTTGGAATAATGGCAAAAAGTAGTTTAATCTCTTGACCTTCTAACTGTTGACAGGTTTTTTACCTTACCTTTCTGACAATATCAAGTGTAGGTAAGTGATGACCTTACCTTACAAGTAGGTAAGTGATGACACTTACCTACTCTGTAGCTCCATCATGGGGAAGGCCACTTAATCACTGCAGCTTATGCTGCCTGATGTGTGCTCCAGGTGCTGTAACAGCCTTGTGGTAGGAGTCTGAGGTCATATTCTGCCCCTTTCTGCTTAGACCCATTCTTATAAACTTCATCTGTCACATGATCAGGTTTGCAGATTTAATCAGCAAAATATGCCATAGCTTTACAGAGCAGGTTAGGTCATCACAGAGAATGGGGAGACCTTGCAGAGCTTGTTGTGGAACTAGTGATTGCATATCACTATTATCACTAGTCCAGTTCTCTTTGACATTAAAGGCCCTTTTACACCATAGCGTGAGAGTTGCAGCCAAAGGTGACAGACTATCTCTGGTCTGTTGTGGACACAAGAATAATCCCCTCATCTGAGCTCTGTGTTTCAAAGCTTTGAAGTATCAAAGTGCTTCTTTGCTGTGACCAGCATCATTTCATGCTGATTTGGATGAAGCCAGCCCTCACTGAGGAGGAATGTTCAAAACAGAGACCTTCTTATTTATAGCACTTTTGTCCCACTGTAGAACTTTGGCTTCAATGACAATGACATGCTTTGATTCTTGCTCCAGCCAGGCATTTTGCGCCACAAAGAAAGTGTACAATTATTTTTGTGAGTCACAGTGTCAGACCTCTCTCTTTTTGTTTCAGATTATGCTGCAAAATAGCAAAGGGAAATTTCTGTGTGGGGGTGTTCTCATCCATCCATCTTGGGTCCTAACGGCAGCACACTGCATTGAAGCGGAAGAGGCACTCAAAGTAAGAATTGGTATGGCAAAAAAAGTCTGTCCTTGTTTTTTTTTTAATATAACAGTTTCATCCCAAAGATTTATCATCTCAGGAGAAAACCTAGCAGGTTATGAAGACAAAAGTCTTGGTTGCAGGAGTAGGTTGTCTAGGCATTATTTACTAGGCACTTTAGCACAAAGCAAAGAAGTTTAGTAAAAATCCCATTTCATTTGAGTCACTATCAGCCATACTGTGGAAGTAAGCTGATGTCTGCTGAGTACTGCTGCTTCTCTGTAAAGTAGAAAGACTTGATCTCTTCTGGATGTGTTTTTCTGGTAAAGAAAATATATACGGTTATCCCAATACTAAAAAAAAAAATTAATTTTAGTCCCAGGAAAATAATGTCACAGTGTCTTTTCCTGCATTTTCATACATTTGAACACCATTACTTAAGAGAGTTTCAGCAGAGAAGGAGGTGCTGCAGAATGGCAATACTGCCATTACTGGCAAAGCTGCTCTCAAGCATGAGAAAATCTCTGTCAAATACAGTACTGCACCTGAATTAACAGACAAAAGTAATTAGTGTTCCATTCACACTTAAGTAGATTTTTAGTGTTTTCTATCTGCCATGGGTGACAGAGGCATAAAAGCATATGTTTCTCCAGCAGTGAAAAGATAGGTTGTTGCCAGTAGCTGTGGAAAGTCTTACAAATATATTGTCTATATATACATAGCCTTGGAAACTTGTTGTCTCATGCATGTTCCATATATACTGTGGATGTGTGCATGCTTTAGAACAAAGACAATAAGGCACATATGGATGGATGTGTTTATGTACATCCTTTGTTGTTCAGCATAAAGGATAAATGGAAAAGCAGGTGATATAGCCATGGGTCCTCTTTGTGCCAGAATACCACCTTTTCCAGAGGGGAACATCAAAATAGAAGCGTGTGTGTGACAGTTTGGAAATAGGCATACTGGCTGTACATCTCTAAGCACTTCCAGTTACTAGTAATTTCCTTCCTGTTTAAGTGATTGCCAGTATATGTATTTAGTTTTAGTAAGGCCCAAGAAGAAGAAGCCTGTGCAGTTGGCTTGGTAAAGTATCTTGAAATATTTTAGGGGAAAAACAACTGTCCTATATGCTGTTTGAATGCTCTGCAGTGGCTAGATGTGATTAGAAAGGGTCAGCAGAAAAATGCTAACTAGGGTAAGTGTTGAGGCTACACTTAAATTACTCCACCTAAGCCTGAGACTTCACCAACAGAGGAGACATTCTTCTTCAAATGATAGTCCAGGTCAAGCAGAAGGGAGCCTTTTTAAGACCCAGCCTAACATCACACAGTTGTCTGTTTACATGTATCTTTTGGGCATTTCACAGCCACCAAAAAAGCAGTTCTTGTGGGAAAAACATGCTCTAAACTCTAGAGACATCTAGTGAGATACATGGAACAAGAGTTTTGAATGGAGACATCTCTGGGTCTGTGGGGGCAGGAGTGAGCTCCATAACAATATTGAGGGTGTTTGTACTGAGACTGCAGAGGTGATGAGACTCAACCTGCCTCTTGTCAGCCACTGTTCAGGACTTGTCCCACTGCAGCAATTTGATTGCTATCCATAAAAGCAAAACTGGAAGGGAAGCTGGCATCTGTCTTTGCACTCATGAACCTAGGGAGTATAAGCCGGACTCATATGGCTTTTTAGTGTCTCAAGTGAAAAGTTAAATCTCAGAGTAACTGAAGCTTTGGGACACAGATTTGAGAACAACCCAGTTTCATGTTTATGCCTCTTGTTCCTGCATCTCCAGCTTAAGAGCATCCAGAATCTGTTCAGAGCTCCAAGAAAATAGAGCAGATATGTAAATGTAAAGATTGAATTAAAAATACTCTCTCATTTCATATAACAGTTCTCACACTTCCTTGTTTATGTAGATATTCATAATATTTTTATGTCAGCAGCAACTATATGCTTTTCACACAACTTCTAGCTTCAATACATCCAGATGTGGACAAGACTTTGGAATTTGAAACACAACTAAACTGCCTTCCTCTGAGAAGGCCCAAAGGAGAGCCTTGTATCTGTGAAGACAGGAATAAACCCCTGCCCTTTACCTGCCAGTCAGCTACCAGTGCCAGTGGCTGCAGAGTAGGTAGCAAGGAAATGTGCTCCAGGGGTGCTGTGGACACTCTTGCTACAAAGAGAGGTTGTGATAACAGAAAAACAGATTGGTGAGTGTTAGTTTCATAATAGCAAGTCCTTCAGGCTCTGATACTACTTAATATAGGTGCCCATCAGAGCAATTTCAGCCATCTGCTGTCCTCTGTGGCCAGGTCCATTGGCTGTCTGCAGAAGAGCAAGGGGTGAGACTCAGAAATAATTGGTGCAGAAGTCCAAGACCCAAAGTTGGATTTTTGAGACTTTACTTCTGGAACTACTGTGGATCATAAAGTCCCAGTGCTCAGAGGCATGTAATTTTTAGAGAAGAAAAGTCCCAAACAGCTGCAGTACCATTTGACAGGCTGAAGCACAGGGGAGCTTACACTGAAGCAAGTGACTTCTGAAGACCTTGGTGACACAAAGCTGGAGCAACTTGGCTTTAGATTTCAGGGATTCAAATAAGACTAAAAGAAAGCAAATTTAATAGGGAAGGGGAACAAATTTGAAGGATAGTATTGTGAAATACACATTTGAGAAGGTGGTGATAAAGGGCAACTTGCAGGTCACTTATAGAGAGACTGAGAAAGAAAGCCCCTAATATCTGTGATTCTGTGAAAGGACTCTTCTGTCACACACATGCAGTATGGGCAGAGGTGAGGTGTCAACCTGGATGTTCTGCCACCTCGTTTGCTTGCCTATGTGCCTGCCTGCATCTCAAATGTACTTAACAGACAGTTCTCCAAAAAAGTGTTTTTATTAAGTGCATACTGAAGTAGGCCTTGACATGAAGTTTAGATCGACCAGCAGCACAGTTCAGAAATGTGACAGCCACTGGTAATTATTCTCAGGGATGTCTCTTCATATCCTACTGGAGAGACCTGTTCCAGTCTTTTGTAGTTTATCATAGGTGACTTGTTCTTGCCTTTCTGGCCATTTTTAACTTACTTTCCTGCTTACTATCCCAAAACTTCTTGCCCACAAAGTGGCTGTGACAACTGAGAAGTCTTAAGAAGTAAAAAATGCCTTAAAATACAGATACATGATTTCAGAAGGCAACAGCTGCACCAGTAACTCATCCTTATCTTAGAAATCCCATAGTACAGTCATTCAAGCACTGGTCATGCAGCATAAAGCTCATGTGCTGTTCTGAATGTCTTGCTTTGCTGTATAGTTGCTTTCCCACCTTCTAGTCCTGACTCCAAGAAGATTGGGTTCCTCCTGAAGAAAATCTCTCAAGTTGCACATGTGTATGAACACAAAAGGTCAATCAATACATAGGCATTTCAGTTTCTCAGCGGGTGATCATACCTCCAGGGTACTAATTAATTTAGACTATGTATTCATGATTTAGGTATATATGGAAAGTTTACAATTTGTCCATCTAGTAAGAGTACTGTTAACCTATGACATAAAATGAACAAATGGTTGTATTATGAGGGAAGTAAAAACATGAAGTACATTCCTAAAGCCCGCTGTAATTCAGATTCCCTGGTGTTGACAGTAAAGGAAGATTTGGTAGCATCTGTCATCTTCTTGTTTGCTCTTCCAGGTAAATTCCACCGTATCCGTACTGAGGCAGAAGAGCAAACCATTTGGGTTGATAAATGTGTGAGCCATGAAAATTACACCAAAGAGACCTCGGATAATGACATAGCCATGCTGCACTTGGCTGAGCCTGTGATGTATAACAAATACGCACTGCCCATCTGTCTTCCCACCCGTGACCTGGCAGAACAGGAACTGACAAGAAGTGGGAAGCAGATGGTGGTAACTGGCTGGGGCAGCACGAGTGATAGTAACCAGAATTTCTCTACTTTCCTCAGTCATATTGAAATTCCCATCGTTCCCCGGAACAAGTGTGCTCAGGCAATGAGATTTCATATTTCTGACAACATGCTGTGTGCTGGAAGCTTAGGAGACAAAAAAGATGCCTGCATTGGAGACAGTGGAGGCCCCATGATCACGAAATACAGGGATACATGGTTTTTGGTAGGGCTGGTGAGCTGGGGTGAAGGCTGCGGAAGAAAGGAGAAATTTGGAGTCTACACCAAAGTTAGTCAGTATCTTGAGTGGATCCAGCACCACATAGATGAGATGTCAGCTTCTTGGAAGGGTTGATTCTAATAGAGAAATAGTGGAAATCATGGCTATGTGCTAGTGGCAGTATGCAGTGTAATGCACCATCAGATCTTCAGTATTAAATATTGAGTATATGGTAACCTTGTGTACTGTTTTCCTTGGTACCTTGATTTTTTCTTCTTTTCTTTTTTACATTGTTTACATTGGTTAGTGTCCAGGTTATTTGTAGTGTGGTCTTACCCCTCACAGGCAAGAAATAGTACCCTGTTACACTGAGAAGCTGTACAGCATTGTAGAAAATGAGATAGTCCATGGCAAGATAATTCCATCTTTGAAGTGTAAACTGAATTGGTTGGGATGGGGGGCAGGAGGGGACAGAGAAAAGTGCCTTAACAATCACCATAGTGATATAGTTCTGTCATTCCAGCTTTACTTTGACATACTGGCCACAGTAACTGTTTTGATTTGCGCTGTATTTGTATTCATTTTTCTGTCAGTACAATGAAATTTTAATATCATCACTGTATCCACTTACATCTTGCTCCAATGCTCAGCAGATTCAGTTGATTCTGCAGGTCACTAGAATTTTTAAGTATTTTCTGTTCTTTGCATACTCGATACCTGATTTTAATCCCACAGACTTCCTTAAAAGTCAAGGAGAATTGTAGTATTACTAAAAAAAAATAAACAAATTCCAAGCTTTTTCATCTTCTATTTATCCTAAACTCCATAATTCTCTTCTGATTAACAGGCTGAGAAAACACCTTTGTTCACTCCTATTCTATCAGTGATCAGCTGCAGGCTATATTATCATTAGTAATACTTACTGATAAATATATGTGTGTGTTTGTATCTTTATGTCTGTATGTATATCAGTAAATAAAATAAAGATACATAGTAAATAGCAATAGTCAAAAGGAAGTGATCATAGATTAGATAATGAAAATACTGCTTTTTAGACTGGTTATTAATCTTGGCATTTAAGCCTGTTAAATATAATTAATCTTGTAGGAAAAGAAAAAAATCTAAATTAACTCTGACATAGTGATATGTGTTTCCAACATCTCAGTCAGGATTTGGAAGTGTGTCTGGATCATTGTGAAGAACTTCAGTCTGCTTTTGTGATGAGATTGTTAAATGAAAAGAGACATAGGTACAACAGAATTGGTTAAGGATTTGTAAGAAATGTAGTATGGTGTCAGCAAAGAGGTTTAATACCTCTTAATCTGCAGATGTAGAAGCTGTGACTATTACAGGGCAATATTTGTATTTGCTTTCCTGCAGGTGACTGCTGTGAATCCTCCTACACACTTACAGCTCTGCATATTTCAACAGATGTTTACAGAGCAGCTTGTGTATTCTCCAGATCTGTTGGTCTTACCTACTAAAAGTGTCACAAATCTTCCCTTAAAAATTCCCGATTTTCCTGAAGAAATGTGTTGCAAATAAGTGGCTTTTATTGTTGGAGGATGTTAAGGACTTTATATATATATATTTATATATATATATATATATACACATGCAAGTGTGTGGAAACACAGGATTTTCTCCTGATTTTGGATTTCACATGTGTTTCATAGAATCTAGAAGGTTGTCTCTCTCCTCTGTCAATATTTGTGACTGGTTAATGATCAATCTCTTGACCTCATGGCTGTTCCTGGTGTACATCCAAATCTCTCTCCTGTCTTCCTCTAAAAAAAAAATAAGAAAAAAGTGAGTATAATTGTATGATTCTGTGTAAAGTGAATGCATGCTGGTATCTGTGTTATTGAAATTGTGATACAGGTAGCCAAGAGGTATGTGCTGCCAAAACCTGGTAAATTATTTAGCTGGGGAAGGTAATAGGAAGACATACAAACTTCTGTCTTGTACCTTTCACTGCCAGGTATGTGGTGGATGGTTTTCTCACTGGGGTTTGTGATACAGACCACCAGCAATGACACGGCAGCTGCTGCCATCAGGAGCTGCTGGCTGAGGTGTGCAGCCAAGGCCGGGCAGTCCTCACAGTTGAAATAAGGCTGTTGCTGGAACTGGCTTCTGCTCACGCTTGGCCTGATCTGGGGGTCCTATGGTCACCAGGCTCTATTACTTCTCTGGGTTGTGGATCAGGCCCAGCAGCACATCCTGGGCTTGGTCAATCTCTGTGCATTGCCTTGGGAACTATTGGGATTCCTATTGTAGTGTGTGACATTGGTATGGCTTGGGGAAGCAATGGGCATCAGAGCAAAATGAACTGGGTAGAATTTGCTTTATTTGCCCCTTCTCTTGTTCTCTTGCTTCTACTTCTTTTACGTCTTTGTTGCAGGCTAATTCACCCTTGTTTTTTTTCTGGCAATATACCAATTTTCATTTTTTCCTCTGAAGGACATAAGCAGGAGTCAGAGTATTCAGAATGCTCACTAAGATGGAGAGCAGATCCTCACTTGTGATGTTTCTCCTACTTGTGTGCTCCATCAACAGCAGCTCTCCGTTTTCATATTCAGGTAGCTATTTCTGGATTACTTTATTAATTGTCTTGTTGTGTCAATCTTGGTATTTAAACTGAAACTGCATTCCTTTTCTGAACACAAAGTCCTGTGGGTTGAAGAATCACCTCCTGAAAAGCACAAGAAAAGATGAGTATTCATACATATCTTTCCAAGAGAAACCATCCTTTCCTAACTACAATAGATGATACTAAGCTGGGTGGTGCAGTTGACATGCCAGAGGGACTGGATGACATCCAGAGGGACCTGGACAGTCTGAAGAAGAGGGCTCAGGTGAACCTCATGAGGTTCAACAGGACCAAGTGCAGGGTCCTGCACTTGGCTGGGGCAACCAGCATTAGCAATATAGAATGGGAGAATACATGCTAGAGAGCAGTCCTTTGGAAAAAGACTTGGGGTTATTAATAAATTAAAAGCTGGCCATGAGCCCCTAGTGTTCCATGGCAGCCCAGAAGGCCAAGTCCTGGGCTGCATCAAAAGAAGTGTGGTGAGCAGATCAAGAGAGGTGATTCTGCCTCTCTACTCTGCCCTGTTGAGACCTCGCCTGGAGTCCTTTGTCCAGATCTGGACCCCCAAACACAAGAAGGACATGGACCTGTTGGACCATATCTAGAGGAGAGTTACAAAAATGATGAGAGGGCTGGAGCACCTCTCCTATGAAGGCAGGCTAAGATAGTTGGGGTTGTTCAGCCTGAAGAAGAGGAGGCTCCGGGGGACATAATAGCACCTTCCAGTACGGTGGCTGTAACAATGATGATTTGTTGTCTTCCAGTACCAACTGTTCCATTTTCTTTTCTAGTGTTTGTGAGAAAAGATGAAGCACATGAGGTGTTGAAAGTCCATAAACGTGCTAACTATTTTCTAGAAGAGATTCGTCCAGGGAACTTGGAAAGAGAATGCAATGAGGAAAAGTGTTCATTTGAGGAGGTTAAAGAGATTTTCCATTCACAGGAGAAAACGGTGAGAAATTTCATTACAGGAAAAACAGTGGCAAGTTAACAGTGAGCTGTAAGAAATCCTTCCCAAGCCACCTGGCATGGCTCTGACAGGGCTGTGCCCATGGATTCTGCAACAAAGTCAGGGCTCCTGTGAGATCTCATTTTCTGAGTGCTTAGTCTGTTGTGTAACCCAAAAGTCTTTAAAAAGTCCAAAATATGTTTCTGTGAGAGGGGCAATCCAACAGCATGATTCTGATGTTCAGAAGCCACTTGCTTGATCAGATCCCTCCCATTACAGAGGAGGAGCAGCTCCTTCCCAGGGCTTGGTAGCTGGGCAGCTGGGCTGTGGGCATCCTGCTGGGGACCTGCTGCTGAAGCGGGAGTTTGAACTGCAGTTTTAAATAGACGTGCCTAATTTCACTTATGTCTACCCCAAGTTGCTTTAGGGGATGTCTTGCATAGCAGGGAGTGCATGGACACATTTTCTGGGGAGGACACAGGGTGTGTCTCTTGAACCTCCTAGGCTGATGCTCAAACTTCTTGCTGGCTTGAGCATTTATGGAGCTGAGATATTAGTTTAAATTTTTTTTTTTTTGCATGCTGTGGCTGGTGTGTGATGCAAACCAGAGTAAGGTGTGTGGTAATGATCAGGAAATCTGCTCTGAAAATGTATGTTATGGTTCTAATCAAAATGTTAATGTTACATACAACCTAACAGTTTTTGAAATTATATCCAGAGTAACAAATATATTTTCATTTGTGATTTCTTATTGCAGATGGAGTTTTGGTTCAATTACAAAGGTAAGTACAAAAGGAAATTTAAAAAAAAATTGTTTTCTCCCTTCTGAGTACAAAGAAATTAATGTGGCTTCTCTTAATTCCTGGAATTACACTATGCCATGTTTCTTCTTCTTAGGTTTAAATCCATGTAGTACAAATCCCTGTAACAATGGTGGAGTCTGCAAAATAAGACACTACAATTACTTCTGCATGTGCCCCCCAAAATTTAGTGGAACCAACTGTGAAAAAGGTGAGTACAGGAACAGACACATTGACATTCACTGTGAAGGATGGATTAAGGCTAGAATTTGCTCCATGGATACTTTAACTGAAACATTGTACAGGGTTCTTGCTGGGGTTATCAGTGGTGATCAGATAATGCCTGATACAGAACTGCTTGGTTGTTCTAGATTCATACATTAAAACAGTGTTTTCTTACATTACACTTGGGGCACCGCCATGCTGGGAGGGGAATGGTGTTGTGGCAGTGGCGGTAGCTGCTTCCAGTTCTGCTGTGCAAAGCAGAGGGGAGCACCAGCTCTGTCACACAGCAGCTGCTGCCCTGGGCTCTTGAACTCAGCTGTGCATGTCCTGAGGCAACCAACAGCTGGGGAAATTCCCCTCTGGATCACTCCAGAGTCATAGGAAGTCTAGTAACTCCTGCTGTGGATGCCTGTGCTGGAGATCACTCATGGCAGGGTCCTCTTCTCTTCCTCATCAAAGGCTATCAGGTTGGTCAAACATGACCTTGCCTTGGTAAAACTATGCTGATTGCTCCTAATGACACTCAGCCTTGATATGCTTAGAGATGGTGCCGAGGATGACTTGTTCATCACTTTTCCAAGGATGGAGGTGAGGCTGACTGGTCTATAGTTACATAGTTATATAGTTGTCTTCCTTGCACTTTTTGAAGCCTAGAGTGACATTTGCTTTCCTCCAGTCCTCAGGCACCTCTTCTATACCCCACAACTTACCAAAGATGATGGAGGGTGGCCTAGCTGTGACCTCTACCAGCTCCCTTAGCATCCCATCAGGACCTGTGGATTTATGGATGTCCAGGTTTCTTAGTTGGCCCCTAAACCAATCGTCATCAACTGGTGCAAACTCCTCCTTAATCCTGACTTCCTCTGGGGCCTCAGGGGTCTGGGGCTCCTCAGGACAGAAGACACAAGACATTCAGTACCTCTGCCTTCTTTGTATCCCCTTGTCACCAGGGCAGCCCAACAGTGGGCCCACATTGCCTCTAGTGTTAGTTCTAACTGAAATGTATTTGAAGAAGCCCTTTCTGTTATTCTTGACCTCTCTTGCAAGATTTAACTCCAAGGAGGCCTTAGATTTCCTAGTTGCCTCCCTACATCTTCTGACAACAGTCTTATATTCCTCCCACATGTACAGTCCCTCCTTCCATGCTCTGAAGACTCTCTTCCGGCGGCCGGTGAGTGGCGAGAGGCGGCAGGATCGCTGCAGGGAGCGCCGCACTCCGTGCCCGTCCTCCCGCCTTTCCTGGCCATGAGGGCCGCCTGCGCTGCCCTATCCGCGGCCGGTGGGGCCGGGCCCACTGTGGTTTCCGCAGCAGCGTTTGCGGACCTCCCGGCGGGGCGGCCTGTAGCGCCTGGGAGGGTATCGCGGCTCCCGGCTCGGACGGGGCTGCCGAGGCGGCGTGGGGGTGGTGGGGGAGAGACCATTCCAATCCAGTGAGTGCCATTTCCATGGATTTAGTAATCCTCTGAAGGGTTTTCTTCTATAAACTGCCCTGTGTGATTGGGAAGTGCTAGGACATTTTGGCACCGACAGGGGTTCTCTAGTCCAGCAGCGGAGTCTCCATCTCTGGAGACACTCAAGACCCGCCTGGATCTGTTCCTGGATGACTTGGTCTAGGTGACCCTGCTCTGGCAGGGGGGTTGGACTAGATGATCTTCTAGGTCCCTTCCAACCCCTGACATTCTGTGATTCTGTGATTCTTCCACTTGAGTTTGCCCAGCAGTTACCTGTTTAACATCTGGGTCTCCTGGCTCCCATTCTTGATTGAACCTGTTAGGATGCTCTGCTCTTGAGTTTGGAATAAGTGGCCCTTGAATGCTAACCAGCTATCTTGAGCCCCTTTACCTTCTGGCACCCTGTCCTATCGGATTCCCCCCTGCAATTGTCTGATAAGGCCAAAGTTGGCTCTGATGGAATCCAGGGTTGTAAGTTTCCTGTTCCTGCCAAACATCTACAATGGTAGAAACAAGCAAACAGCAGTAGGCCTAAAACACTGTGTTTGGTTTGCTACAAATCAGCATGGTTTTCTGGGCCTGTAAGAGGTCATTCCTAGTCTTGCCCTGCGTGATTTCAGCAGATTTTGTTTAATTTAATTTAATTTCACTTTATCGTATTTTATTTTATATTTTATTTAGCTTTTAAAAATTATTGTTTTATTTTTCCTACTTTCTTTTGTATACTACTAGTGTTAGACGCTGTGTGCTGCTCAGGGTTCCCTGTGCAGCAATAACCAAGTGAGTGCCTGTATGTTTCCATTGCAGAGAAGTTGGAATGCTGGTATAAGAACGGTGGATGCAGGCAGTACTGCAGGGACAGCAGCAGTGCCTTCCATGTGGTGTGTTCCTGCGCCCAGGGCTACACCCTGCATGAGGATGGGAGGAGCTGTGTCCCAGCAGGTAATGAATGGGCAGCTCCAGGGGCCTGCAGGTGAAGAGCAGATTTGTAGGCAGCAGTTTTTTATGAGCTGCAGAAGAGATAGACATGCTATAACCACTGCAGCTTGCACTGTGTATGGAGATCTGTTGTATTCATAATGGTTTGTTTCTTTAAATTTTATGGTTCTTTTCAATGAGGTGTTTCTAATCTAGTGCCCCACAAGCATGTGACTGGGTAAAGGAGCAGCAGTACTGTCTGGGGTGGTCCTGTTCCTGCTAACAGCAGCACAGGTATAGATCATCTTATCTGAGTTAGGAGGTTAACCTCACTCTTAGGAAGCAAGAGGACATGACAGGAGTCTTCAGAACTTTGTAGTAAGGTGTCCTGCCATGAGGTGAGTGCTGGGTTTGAATTCTGTCCTGAATACAGAGTCACTGTCAGGCTGCTCCAGGCATAGGCAAGCAGTGGCTGATGCCTGTGGATCAGAAAAGGCACCACCATGTCCTCTGGTTCTCACTACACACGTTGGATTATGGGGGGGGTTGAAGTTGGCATCAGATGTCAGCGTTGTTCCTGGCCTCTTACAGGAGGTCTGAATCACATTCTTGGACAGGAAAAGTGCTGCTTTTGTGTTGGAGTTTGACACGACACCATGCACTCCGAATGCCAATTGCTAATTCTGTCTGTCCTCCCTCCAGCACCGTTTCCGTGTGGCCTGATTAAAGCCAGGCAGGCTCTGCTGGAAGAGCGACTGGGGCAGAACCAGCTCCAGAGGGGGCTGCGTGAGCACAGGGATGTCGTGGCCAAGTGGAATGAGAGCATGGCCAGCACAGTTTGGCTAACAGAGCCAGAAGAAAGTGCTGTTAGGCGAAGTGAGACCTTAAAGGATGCCTTTGGGCAGAGCCTGCACACGGAGGATGACACTGGACAAGCAGCAGTGTCAACAGATGCTTCCACCTGGAACAAGACATTGGTGGATGCTGGGACCCAGCACCCACTGATCCCTGAGCGTGGTGAGGCAGCGGAGGGGACGGCCAGGCCTGGCCAGCCCAGGAGAGGCCTGGCTCTGGGGAGCAAGCCAACCCAGGGCCCTGTATGGCAGAATGAGACCACAGCCCCTGCTGCCAGGCAGAAGGACACGGTGGGAAATGGTGCTGGACAAAACCAAACAGAGGCAAGCACCAGCCAGAACAGAACAGGAGCCTTTCAGACCACACACAATGGTCTTAATCAGAGCAGTGACTGGGGAAATGCTTCAGACACACATCAGTTTGTTCAGTTAAACGTCAGCACTTCAGAGCACAGTGACTCCAGGATAACGGGAGGAACTTTGTGTCATCGTGGGCATTGCCCCTGGCAGGTAATAGATTTCTTTCAGTCTGGCCATAAATACCACACCCAAATGTCTTCTTAGTGTATCATCACTGGTTCCAGCTGAAGCAACTCCAACAGTCTTTTTTTCAGGTTGTGAGCAACTACATGTGTTTATTAAAATTCTAGGCATATGCACCTTTGTGACCTCAGTTTAATACACTTGCTTTTAACTACATCAAACAGATCTTTTCCTGCAGTTACTCAGGTTGTTTCTAAATGTTCTTGGTGACGGGTTGTGCTGCTCCCTCCTTTTGGAAGGGCTGGTGATATTTTTCACAAAAACTTATCTCTGCCCAGCTGAGATTCTTCATTAGAATGCCCAGCTTTTCATACCTGCTGTGGTAAGGAAGGTAACATTGAGAGGGCTCAGCTGTGAAGGTGAATGGCATGGGGCAAGGAGGGGACCCTTCCTCCAGTGTTTCTTTTATTTCCACTATCTTACTTTGTTTGGGGTTTTTAATCTTGGGTTTGGGCTTGTGTGTGACCTTACACACTACTGACTTGCACTTGTTTATACGGCCTGTGTTTCAGATGGGCATTGTTACTGTGTAGGGGTTTGTGCTTAGGACCAGACTCATCTAAAAGAACTCAGATTACTGTCTCTCTTTTGTTGCTGTCACACAAAAAGATTTTCCTCATTCCACACATCAACAGGTATTTTACAGGTGAAAAATCACAGGCTGAACCTATGTGGCCCATGCTGTCTACATTTGTGCATTCCAGCAAGCTGACATGGCACTGGTAGATGGGTGGATGGGTTTTTGCCATCTTACACACTCCTAGGAAAAACCACCTGCTTTCCTTTTGATTGACTGCAGCCTGATGCTGGACTGCAAGACAGGACTGCAGTCAGAGTGCTGCCCAACCCAGGCTGTTGCCGTTTCTTCTTGCAATAGTGTTACTTGCCCTCAAAGAAGTTTTATATTCTCATTAGATCATGCAATTTATAATTGACTCTTGGACTATATATTTTTCAAAAGGGTTCTGAAAACCCTTCTCCTTCTAGTGTTTCACTACCTAGGAGAGAATTTTCAGGTAATTTTCCTTTGCTGATTTTCAATGTCTTGTTCTAGTTAAAACCTTAAGTACAAAGAATCAAGTGAGAATGGCTTATGTAAAATGTGACATTACTTAGGGAACTGGCCCAGAGTAGGAGGCCAGACTGTCTTCAAAATCTGACCTCTATTAATGCCTCAACATCTCTTTAAATAAATTTCTTCCTCAACCTGTTATTTTATGTGTAAATGGAAAGAACAGATTAAATTTTGGTACTCTGCAGTTTCAGTGAAACTGAATCAGAGAGTGGAAAGAGGTGTGACAAAGATAAACCAGAGAATTGTTTTTACTTCTCCATTTTCTGACCTGTAGATCATTCCAAACCTTATTACTAATAAAAGGAAAAAATAACAAACTTTTGACTCTTCACTCTTAGCTGCACTTTCACTTGACAACTGAGAGTGAAAAACTCTTCTGTCCCTGGTCATGCAGACAAACACTGGTCTCTTCTTTTTTAAAATCTGAGTACCAATGAAATATACCTTCTGTTACTGTTCTCCCCTACCCCCCAAAAAAATGGAAGCCAGCTGCCAAGTCCCAATCATACTTGTTTTTCAGATGAATGCCAGTCAGTGTAACACTACTGATTTTTGTCAAGCTTGAGTCATCACATTGTTCTGTTCACTGTCAGAGCTGTGCAATCATTGTTTTATTACTGTTCTAACACACCACCTTTGCTTGATGCACTGTACTCACCATTGCCAAAGTGTTGTTTGAACATAGAGAGCCTGAAAACAACTTGAGGGAGCCTGAAGTGCAGGTACCTCACATCTTTTCTCCTTTTCCACACAGGTTTTGATCCGGAATAGCAAAGACATTGGTTTCTGTGGAGGGAGTTTAATCAGCAGTCGCTGGGTGGTCACTGCTGCTCACTGCCTTGATCTCATCAGACCACACCACGTCACCGTAGGTGAGTACCAGAAGCAGAGGCGGAGAGGCCGCTGTTGCGCTGTGCATTGCAGCGCGCCTGGACAGTACAGCCCGCTGCAGGAACAGGCACATCCAGCCTGACGCGGGTGTTATCAACACCGCATTTTCTTGGCCACACTTAAGTGCCAAGGGTTCCAACTGCTCCCTTTTGTTTTCATGGAGAACCTAGGAGGGTAAGGCACAAAGCTGTCGCCCGTTTTGGCAAACTCATTGAGCATGGAGACTGAGCACAGCTCAGGGTACACCTTGGAAGGAAGGATTCCTGCAGGTGAGGACCTGTCCCCAAGTCAGTTTTGGTTTTTAGCAGCCTCAAGACAAGTTTCCTGCTGTGCTGTTGTTTCTCATTGCCTGTAAACTGATTCAGAGCAGAAAGCCCCTCTCCCCTGTAGTGTCCTATAGGAGTAGTTGCAACAGCAGGAGTCAGAACCCCTTGCAACAAGGCTGCAGTGAACATGATCCTGGGCTTGAAACCTCCGGTAGAGACATAGAAGAGGAGAAAACAGAACATACCGCTGGATTATTGACAGGAAACAATTCTTCAGCCTTATCCATGGTTGCATCATCATGCTTATGTCACAAAGTCACAAAATTTCCTAGACTGGAAAAGACCTTTAAGAGCATCTAGGCCAATCATTAACCTAATGCTGAGAAGATCTTTACTAAACCATGTCATGTTCCTGAGGGGGAAAACACAGCAACCCACAGAAGCTCAAATCAACTGTTTAAAATACAGTGATGACTAAAAAACATTCACAGTCTTTCTGGTAAAATCTCTAGCCCAGAAGCCCTAATCATCCCAGCAAAAGCCTTGTTTTACCCTTTCTGGGCCAGCTGCTAAGCACGATTTGCAGGACTGCTGCTGCAGTGTAAGAAAGGGTTGTTACAGAGCAAGATTTGGTTTGGTCTGTACTTTCTCAGAGCCAAAGGCCAAAGTGTTAAGTGTCCTTCCTGCTCTCCCATGACAATATTGTACAGGCTGTTTAGTTTACTTAACATTTTAACTTAATGTCTACAGGAGACTTTGACAAATATCAAAGAGAATTCAAAGAACAGAAGATCAATGTGGAACGGACCTGGACACACCCACATTATGATTCAAATGACTACAACAGTGATATTGCCTTGCTGTACTTGAGCAATGACGTTGTTTTTAATGAGTTTGTCAGTCCCATCTGCCTTCCAAGCCCTACCCTGGCCACGCTGCTCTCAGAGGAAGGCAGAGTGGGGATGGTGAGTGGCTGGGGTGCCACGCACGAGCGAGGCTCCACTCTGCGCTTCCTCATGAAAGTCCGGCTGCCCATCGTCAACATGGAGACCTGTCAGCGGTCAACAGCCAGACTCGTCACTGATAACATGTTCTGTGCAGGTTACAACACTGAGGCTGCAGATGCCTGCAAAGGCGACAGTGGTGGCCCTTTCACAGTGTCTTACCATAACACCTGGTTTCTCTTGGGGGTTGTCAGCTGGGGTGAGGGCTGTGCTGAGAAAGGAAAATATGGTGTGTACACGAGAGTATCCAACTACCTTCCATGGATTAAACAGATTGTTGAAAGTGTAGCAGATTCAAAAAATTTTTCCATTAACTTTTCTTAATATCATCTTTAAAAACAATTCTAATCTTGTCTTTTAGTCTAAGACACAGTGAATTTCCTGTCCTTAATGGTGCAAAATTAAGATTGTTAGCAAAGAACTTTTGTATCTGTTTACCACAAACAGTTAAATCACTGAATTACTGAGTAAAATACTTGTGTATAATAAATAACTGTTCTACCAGTAACAAGGGACAGCTACAACTTTTCTTAATGTAAATGCCTATCAGCAACAGCTGTTTAGAAAAAGTACAGTTCAGTTACTAAAATACAGATGTTTTCTGATAACAAAACACTGTTTGCTTGGAATAACAGAATCACGTAACATCAGGGGCTGGAAGGGACCTTGAAAGATCATCTGGTCCAACACCCCTGCCAGGGCAGGATCACTTAAACCAGACAGATCACCCAGGAAGGCATCCAGGTGGGTTTTGAATGTCTCCAGAGAGGGAGATGACACAACCCCCTGGGCAGCCTGTTCCATTGTGTCACCCTAACTGAAAAAATTCCTTCATGTTTACATGAAACTTCTTGTGCCTCAGCTTCCACCTATTAACCCTTGTACTGTCATCAGGAATCACTGAGAACGTGGCTCTATCCTCCTGGCACTCACCCTTTATATATTGATAAACACTGATAAGGTGTCCCCCCTTAGTCTCCTTCAAGCTAAAGAGTCCCAGCTCCCTCAGCCTTTCCTCATAAGGGAGATGCTCCACTCCCTTAATCATCTTTGTGGCTCTGCACTGGACTCTCTCAAGCAATTCTGTGTCCCTCTTGAACTGGGGGGCCCAGAACCGGACACAATACTCCAGATATGGACTTACCAGGGCAGAGCAGAGGGGCAGGAGAACCTCCCTCAACCTACTAGCCACACCCCAGAAGGGCATTGGCCTTCTTGGGCACAAGAGCACATTGCTGGCTTATAGTCAGCCTCCCAACAACTAGGACCCCCAGAATTGTGTATGACAAACTGCACTGGATAAACTGAGTGGGAAGGGACTTAAAAGGAATGTTTGGTAGAGGTCTGAAAGACATAAATTACTCGGGAGTAGGGGGTGAGTTGTGAGCTCCAGCTGCTGGTGCACCACAGTGAGGATGCACTCTTGTGTTCCATCCCACTTGGGGCAGAGTGGAACTACAAAACAGAGCTCGAGAAGTATGGAAGTAGCAAGTAACAGAACTGTCCCTTTTTAATGCTTTTTGTTTTTCCTAAGAAACCCCTTTTTCTTTATTCTGAAGACAACCCCCCACCCCCTTATGTACACATTTTGCCTCTCCCAGTAGTTGATGAAAACTAGTAATTCTCACGAGATAATTGTGAGCATGTGGTGGGGGAAAATGATCAATCACAGCGAGAAAGGTTCCCATTATCCTAAACAAAAGGAAGAGTGATTTGTGTGCACTGGGCCAGCCCTGTAAGAGGCCCATTTCTCCACATAAGTAGAAGTGCAAAAAATGCAGGTCAAGTAAAATACCTGTAGCCTTTGAGTGACCTACATGGCTGTCACCACAGAACTGATTTTCTCTGCTGCTTTACTGCTACAATTAATGGGTGGCCTTTGTAACCCATGTAAAAGTGAAAAGTTTTGATTTTCCGACCTATTTCACAATTGACTATAAAGTTTTAATTATAAAGAAATTTTTTTTGAGGGAAACAAAAAGGAGTAAACTCATCCTAACCCATAGACCTTCAGGGCCAAACAGAATCTGGGTACAAGTAGCTCTACACCATTCACTTATTTTTCACAGTTGCACATGCCAACATGACAGTAAGAAAGTCCATGCTTTCAATAAATTTATAATTAAAAATGGGAAAACAAAACCATCCCAAACCCTTGCAACTCTTAGCATGCCAAGATGACAGAGCTGCAGTTGGTTACTGTCATAAGCATACCTGACAGGAGTAGGTGAAGCAGTTTTAACAAGCAGAATTCCTTTAGCAAGATTCCTCCAGCACAAGCAGCCTCATTTTGTGTCCCTGCATTCAGCACCATTTTACTGTCAGCACCCATCAGACTCACAGCAGCACCTCCACATACTGACATTCTCTCACCAACACCAGAGGTACTAAGTGCATCTGAAGTCAGCCAACACCAAGATCTCTACCTCAAAGAATTGGCTGAACTGCAGGACACACATGCCAGCACCACGCTGTGCTCCTCTGGAACAAAGGCAGCATTCATAATGAAATCCCAACTGCTGGTGGAATCCATGCAAGTAGAAGAGTCCTCTTCTTGTAGCCAAGCTCAGCAGACAAAACAGTTTCAGAAGTAAAGAAGCAGAGGTACAAAAAAAAATAGATGGCTTGGGTTGGAAGGGACCTTAGAGAGAATCTAGTTCCAACCCACCTGCCATGGCAGTGTCATCCCCCAAAATGTTGCTCTGATGGCTTTCTGTAGCACCAGGGAAAAAGATACAGCAGCATTGTCCCTGTAACACGAACAGGAACCTTCTCCTTAGCACCTTTTCAAGTCATTAGTGGGCTACAGAGCAACACACATTTAAGCTGCCCAAATACCAAAACAAAAGGAGAAAAAATTCACATGGCTTTCAGCTCCACACAACAAAGCCAACAGTGGTGCCAAACCCTGCAGCAAAGGCTCCACACAGCCAATCCAAGTGCTGCATAAAGCACTCAAAAAAAGAAGTGTCCAGCAGTCTGATACTTGGTCTTCTCAGTTCCAAAGAGTGGCCAGCTTGAAATCATCTATCACATGCCACAGAAAAGCCCATGAGCTGCAGCCCTTTGGTCTCCAACAGCAGTCACCTTTGAAGGCTCTGCCCTTCGCAAGGAGAATCAATAGTTGTGTAGCACTGCTGTCTGGCTTCTGTCAGGTGTTTTAGCTGAGAGCCACTTGAATTTTTAAGTCATGCTGCTGGTCTTCTCTTGAACTTTACTGTGTGCTTTCATGAAAAATTAAATCCTCTAAGTGCAAGATGGTCAGTATTTCTAATCAAAACCAATACATGTAGATCTCCAAAACAAGAACAACTGATTAATAAAGCACTGAATAGAGGAAATGGACAACGGGAATCAGAAAATTAACAATTCACATATTTTCCACACATCAGATCATCCACACAGACACTCTCAAGCAATTAATTGACAGCCCCCTCCAAAAAAACAGATGTTTTATTGTCTAAAGTGTTGCAATACAACAAATAGGTGATCTGTACAAAGGAGACATTAGAGCAAGTTTAAATACAATCAGAAGAAAGATGTCCCCGTATTCACAGTCCTCGGACAACATCTTATACCAGAACTTGAACCAACAATTTAAAGATTCACTAAAAAAAACCCCAAACAAGTTGTTAAAAAATTTAAAGGTCTCCAGAGAGTCTATGGTGCACTGTCTTACAGCAGGGATCATGGGGCATTCTGTGAAGTGTCACAATGGCATCTTATTGCCCTCAATGCTGATTTTCACTGCATGGGCCGATCTGCTTTTTTTCCTGATATCTGTGAATTTCCGCATCTGTTTGTCCAGTCGACTCACCCCTTTCTTAGAGGTCCCCTGGAACTTAAAAAATAAAACTAATAATTACCACTGAAAAAAAGCAGACGTCCCAGAGCTTCAAGAAAAGTGAGGCATGCAAGGTTAAACCTGCAAGCGGGAGCTGATGGAGCCACTGGTTCCAACTGGCTATGTGCGCACACGTGCACACGTTCTCCCGGCACAGGGAATGACACAATTCCCCCAACATATGCATCGCATATATGGAGGTGGTCTCACAAACATCACACAGGAAAGCTGTTACATTACAGGGATTAATCATTGTGTTAGCTGTTCATGTGCCAGTTGAATATACAGCATGGAATAATTTTATGTCTGTACTGGCTGTAGTTTAGTATCAGGAATACACTGTACTGTGGTGTCAGACATACTGGCTTCTGGGGAGGGGAAAGCTTTTTAGATAGAAATACACAATAACAGAGGTGGCCAGAGTTGATGTAGCAATTCCAAATCACATTTTCAAGGTCACTGATTGGTACTTATAAAGCAAGAAATTACTGGGAAAGAGGGGATATAGAAGGAAGAAAAAGAAATGCCTAAGCTGACCATACAAGTGATTAGAAGAGTTACTGTATTTCATCTCTGTATTTTAACTGCAAATGAAAAATTGAGATGACACAGCAGTTATTTTTCACAGATTAAAAATACAGTGATTCTGTAAAGAAATGCCACCTAACACAGAGCAAGGACCTTCCAATCCATAGCCATTACTTTCTAGAAAACAGTTTCCACTAGACAACAGAAACAATAAAAGGTAAAAACTTCACACTTTTTAAGTCTGGGAAAACAGAGATATCCAGAATGTAATAATCTGACAAAAAAACATCTATTAGAAATGGAACCTCTGCTTCCATCACTGAGAAGGTCCACCTGACACAATGATTTTAAATAAAGTTTATTCAAAAACTGTTCACTATTCATCGAGATTATATCTGGAATTTCAGTGATTTAAAAAAAAAATAATTTAAAAACAAATAAATATGAAGCTTAAATTCAACGGTTATCTGCCATTTGTGCTAGCTTCCTCTGTCACTATTCGTTTGTGGTAGCCTCATTTACAGAACTGAAATGCAGACCAGAAACTGTCAAAATAATTCCTACACTGATGCATGTCATTGACTGATATCCTAACCTGCATTCCCAGCAGGAGAATCTTCTCCCCCTAGCCTCAGAGGTCTCATGCCCTGCCTCTTGTCAAGCACCCAAGTGTCACATCATACAACTTCCTTGAAAGACTAGATATGAAAAATATCTTACTTGGGACCAGTAGAATATCAGCCACAGACATTGGTGTACAGTGACACAAGGCCCTGTACTAAGGGCTAAGAATTCCTGTGTGTCAGTTCAGGTAAACCTGGAGAACCTAATTAAATCAGAACTGCATTCAAAAACCACAGGTGGTGCAGAGCTATTTCTGAATACAGGTATTTTCATTTAATACCTGTTATTTTGGTACCTGAAGCTGTCAAGACAGGTATCATGGCAGATGTTACGTGGTACAGCCTATTTATTCCTGTACAGGTTCCCTTTTAGGTCACAGTACAGACATGAGAGAATACAAGGAGAGTTTTCCAAGTTTAAGTTAGGGTGTCCACACTCCTTTTCCTGTATGTGCAAACTGCCAACAGCTGAAGCACATGCACTGTTCACACCTCCCTTGAGGGATACCTCTCAAACTTGGGGAAGGCAGAGTGTCATGGCTACAGGGGCATCCTGTTGCCTTCAATGCTGAACTTGATGGCCCGATGCACTTTGCTGAGTCGTTTCTGTTCAGCAAACCGTCTCTTGTGTTTTTCCAAGCGACTAATACCTCTCTTAATAGTTCCAGGCTAGAAACAACATCTCAGTTAATGCACAGAAGGAAAGAAAGAGCAGAAAGTACAGTAATTATTACTTCCATTTACATGTGTTGTACCATGTACTCTGTTTTTAAATTAAATTGTACGTGGTAGGCAGATGAACCAAATAAAAGCAAGGCAAAGATCTCTACTTCAACTGTTGAATTATACCAAACTGGACAAAAACTGGGAGAGGTATAAAAATATCATGAATTGCAGCTTTAGATCAAAGTGCTCTAAGAGAAACTCTAGAACAGTTAACATGACAGTATCTTTTGGCAAAAGAAGCAGTCTTACCCAAGTGAAAGTATTTGCTTAGCTTAAAACAGCCCTGTTGATAGCAGAACTTACTGTCTACTCATATTAGAAAAGACACTTCAAAGAACTACCATGTTGTACAGCTAAACAACAGCAATGAGGTGTCAGACTCCCAGGCTAAATCACAGACTAAGCTATCACCACACAGCAATGCTTACCCTGGAGGACTCCATCTCCACATTCCACTTTGGCCTGACCACATAGTCCTTGTTGGATGGCATTGGCACCCTCGCACGGGCACAGAACCCAGGGTCTCCTGGTCTAAGAGCCCTGCAGATAAAAAGATGTGGCTGATAGAGACAAATCTTATACAGAAAGAAGAAAAATTATCATGTTCTACCTCTGAAACACACTACATAACTTGCTGCTCAAAACAAACCACATGCTGTTAGTACAATTACAATACTTTTTTCAAATAAAAATTTTTAAAAAGATAAAAAATCCAACCTACTTTTCCTCTCCAGTTAACACCTTCTCCAGGTCCCTGCGGGGAGTCTGGCCACCAGAGCTGCAAGCAAAATAGAATTTTATAGGAGTCTATAGACACAAGCGTACTTTTACAAGACAGCTGAATGTGGTAAAAGAGAGAGGTTCTCACTTATTATTCTATTATTTCCCTTAATATTTGCACACCACTTTGTTTTTCTTGATGGAGTCTTCAGAGGAAAGGAGGATTTCATGTTTCTGCCTGCTACTCTTACCTGCTCAATCTCCTTCGCTGCGGCATCTGTTCCAAATCTCTCTGTTCCCTCTCTTCCCTTGTCATGCCTTTGTAGTTTGAGGTAAGGCCAAAGATGGGTCGAGACCATTCATCTATTTATTAAAAAAAAAATTAAAAAAGTTTAATGAACACTAGGCCTCTGAAGTTGATCTCCAAACCATTCTGGTGGCCAAATACAACATTCAAAGTTTATGGCAAGCATTTATGCTTCCTTTCAACCAAACATGATTTTTGAGCACTTAAAATCTGAGGGAAGTCCAGCCTCTCAGACAGTAAGAAAGAGCTTTCATCCATAAAGTCTCTTGCTCTTTTGGAATCTTTTTAATCAGTTCGGTTAATTTGACACTTAGTGTCAGGGAGGTCCTGAACATGACAACAAACTATCTTTTAGAAATATTCAAGATAGTTCCTAAAGAATATAACAAGTTTATAGTCATTCAGGATGGAATGCACTACATATGGACTACAGCTGTCTAAATAAACTTTCAGATACTCAAGATTTCTCTCAAGCCCATAGAACAGCCTTCTGGCAGCACCTTCCCACCTTTGTTGTCTATATGTAAGTTCTGGACAACTAGCCAAGAGAGAATCTGGACAAATTAAATGCCATTCTCTTGTTAGAATAAGAATAAAATAAATAGAAAAAGGTGTATGCAGAAATTAATGTAACAGGGTTTGTTAAGAGCTCTACAAAGAGATGAAACAGATTAGTGAGATTCCTACATCACAGAATTAATTCTACTACATATCACAGAAAAAAACATACAACAAATACTGATGCAGAAATTATCAGTGAAATCTCAGTATCATGAGGCAAAGGGAGGGTTACATACTGATTAGCTTCCCTGCCATATCCTTGTTAGGTCTCGACTCTTTGGGGTGTTTGTAAAGGTACATTACAGCTCGTCCAATGCCACTGTGTTTCAGGGTCTCTTGGCTCACACTGGGCAGCTGCAGGGTAAAGGAGAAGTCAGAAAACAGCAAGAAACTATCTGAACATTAATGGCGACAATGAACTTGTAAGACCCATCTTTACAACAAGCTCAAAAAAAAAATGATCATTTTTCATTCTCCATGGAGGAACGGGTGAAAGTATCAAACATGAAAACACAGAAATTTGCCGTAACATTCTTAGGTTTTACACACAAAGTTAATTAAGCTTCCATAATTATTTATTTCAGATGTTATTTTGTTTACATTACCCAATAATTAAGTACTGCTGCCTTTTAAGTTTTCATTTTATATAGGTTAAAATCTTAGATGGCAAAAACATTCAAGTAATCATCTTACCTACAAACACTAGAAGTCTACACTGCATATGCTGGCCTTTCTAGTTCACTGCACAGTTTAATAGGCAGGAAAATAGAAGGGACCACAACAAAAGAAAAAATGAGGGTCAGCTACCAGGAGTCCCAGGTCTCCAAGACCACAGATGAAGTCTGGAGGGAGGAAGTTCTTTCCTCAGTTGAAGAGGCTTGGGTTAGCGACCAGTTGAGTAAACTGGAGATCCACAAATCTATGGGCCCTGATGGGATACACCCACAAGTAATGAGGGAGATGGCAGAGGTTATTGCTAGACCACTCTCCATCATTTTTGAAAGGTTCTGGAGAACAGGAGAGGTGCCTGAGGACTGGAGAAAGGCCAATGTTGTCCCAATCTTGAAAAAGGGAAAAAAGGAGGACCTGGGTAACTAGAGGCTGGTCAGCCTCACCTCCATCCCTGGAAAGGTGATGGAACAACTTGTCCTTGCTGCCATCTCTAAGCATCTGGAGGAAAGGAGGCTTATCACAACTAGTCAACATGGATTCCGTAAGGGCAAATCATGCTTGTCTAATCTGATAGCCTTTTATGAGGGTATCAGTAGATGGTTAGATGAGGGTAGTGCAGTGGATGTGATATTCCTTGACTTCAGCAAGGCTTTTGATACTGTCTCCCATGGGATTCTCACAGCCAAGCTTGAGAAGTGTGGGTTTAGTTATGGTGTAATAAGGTGGATTGGGAAGTGGTTGAAGAATAGATCTCAGAGAGTTGTGGTCAGTGGAGCAGAGTCTGGCTGGAGGCCTGTGACTAGTGGAGTCCCCCAAGGGTCAGTGCTGGGTCCAGTATTATTCAATATATTCATCAATGACCTGGATGAGGGGGTAGAGAGCACCCTCAGCAAGTTTGCTGATGACACCAAACTGGGAGGAGTGGCTGACACAGCAGCAGGCTGTGCTGCCATCCAGAGAGACCTGGACAGACTGGAGAGCTGGGCAGGGAGAAATTTAATGACATTTAACAAAAGCAAGCGTAAGGTGCTGCATCTGGGGAAGAACAACCCCATGTATCAGTACAGGCTGGAGGCAGATCTATTAGAGAGCAGCTCTGGAGAAAGAGACCTGGGGGTCCTGGTGGACAGAAGGATGGCTACAAGCCAACAATGCATCCTTGCAGCCAAGGCGGCCAATGGCACTTCTCCACTTAGAAGTGTGACCAGCAGGTCAAGGGAGGTTCTCCTCCCCCTCTACTCTGCACTGGTGAGACCCCACCTCGAGTACTGTGTCCAGTTTTGGACACCCCAGTTCAGAAAAGACAGATTTACTGGAGAGAGTCCAGTGCAGGGCTACCAAGATAATTAAGGGAGTGGAGCATCTCCCTTATGAGGAGAGGCTGAGAGAGCTGGGGCTCTTTAGCCTGGAGAAAAGGAGACTGAGGGGGGACCTCATCAATGTCTTTATAAATATCTTAAGGGTGAGTGTAGGGAGGATGGAGCCAGACTCCTCTCAATGTCATCCAATGACAGGACAAGAGGCAATGGGTGCAAGTTGGAGCATAAGAGGTTTAGGGTCAACACAAGAACTTTTTTCCTAGTGAGGGTGACAGAGCTCTGGAACAGGCTGCCCAGGGAGGTTGTGGAGTCTCCATCTCTAGAGACACTTAAGACCCGCCTGGATCTGTTCCTGGGTGACTTGGTCTAGGTGATCCTGCTCTGGCAGGGGGGTTGGACTAGATGATCTTCTAACCCCTAACATTAGGTTAATCTGTGGAAACAATAGCAATTTGTATATAAACCTGAAACAGGCAGGCAGGGCCAAATAACCTGAATACAGGCAGAATGCTTGCCAATTTTTAGCAGGGAGAAATAATTCTAGAACTTCAGTCAAAGCAACCTACTGGTGCTGCAAGAAGTTCACTTCAACTATGCCATGCATATTTTATGAAGGCAGCAAAGACAAACTGAAGTGATATTATCACAATATATGAGCTGCTGAGAACGAGGGAAGATAAATGACCAAGCAGTTTAGATTTATCAAGAATCTTGAAATGCCACAGCACATAACTCCCTGAGAGAGGACAGAGTATTTCACAGTTGTAGTTCACCTGAGACTCAGCTCCTAGCACAGCTATTTGCTTTGTTGTGAACATGGGCAAAATTTTCATAGCAACAAGTAAGTGCCTGAAGTTCCCTAGCCAAACCTTGTTCAGGTAGACAGCATGTCTACCAGGTAAGACTCAGTAAATGATACAACTTTTGAACAAACACATTATTTTGCAGCTTCTTTCTTTCTGTATTTCACTGCATGGTCCACTGGTAACACCTTTATCACCAAGCACCTCCCCAAAGCACATTACTACAAAAAACACAGAGAAGCCATGAATCAAATATGATGAAAAGTCAGTTTCAAACCTCTTGCAGGATCTTCAGAAGCTCCTCTCGTATCTTAAGCGCTGGCAGACTTCGGTCTGGAAGAGGAGAAAGCCACTCTTTGATGGCAGACATAACACCACTATCAATGAAAGTTTCTTTGAGGTCCTGCCTAGAAATTTTAAAAAGAAACCACGAAGTCATAGAAATGTCAAAATCTTAAGATATGATGTTCCTTCAGCACAACAGTGCATTTGAGTTTGTTTCATTTTAAATTAACAGGCAATATTATGTAGACTTTTTGGGCTTTGAGGCCACCTAGCTCCAGCATTTACTTGGAAGAAAAAAAGTGTTTTGCTGCATAGTCAGTACCACTGCAATGTTACTCCTCATAATCTATCCAATTCCCAATACTACCCTTGATAATTAGCTAGGAGAATGACAACTCACTTTTTAAGATGCATAACTACGGTCGGTAACAAAGTTAATTTCTTTAGTGCTGGTTTCTTTTGTGTATTCAGCTGTCGATCCTCCTGTAGGAAGTGGAAGAAGCAGCACAAGTTAACCAGAAGAAATCAGCAACTCTTACCCTTTACAACATTTACAGGAAAAAAGATTAGTCTATTAACTGGGAAGTGCAACTTTGACAGAATTGCGCTAATTCTGTAGCCTGCTCCATCTTTCAACAGCCCCAAAGCATGTTATATAATGACTTATCTTAAACAAAGCGTCCCCACATTGAGAAGTGAGAAAATTCTGTGCTAGATTATATTATATGGTCCTGCTCTGGCAGGGGGGTTGGATTTGAAGATCTCCAGGGTCACTTCTAACCCCTGACATCCTGTAATATTCACTTCAGCTGAGAATGTAACTGAGTAACTTAGAGGTTTAGGATGAAGCATAGTGAAAGAAAATAAAGAGCACACAGATGTGCACTGTGAACTAAAACAAAGTGTGGGTTTCAAAGCGACTATCACTGTTTGTTCACTACTTGGGTTTCCATATCAGAAAGACCTATTGCAATAAACAGATGTATGTCCTGCTGTGGCAATTCCTATCCACATATCTGAATCCACTGAAAGCCTCTTTCTGCACTTTTTTATTGCAAGGGTAGAGATTCTTCCGCTCTTCACGTTCTGGGCTGGTTTGACAGGTACATGCTACAGAACTGAAGACCCCACAATACTAGAGCTCAGCTCTTCCTGCTCTCCAGCATTTCAAAATTCATGGCTTCATTTGAATCATTTGGCTATTCTTGTCCAAGTCAACAAGTCGATCTTGTCGAGACCAAGAAAAGTCCCTGGTGTTTCCCAAATCACTGTATCACTTTCCCCTTCCTCCCCAAACACATCATCCTTCTTATCTTGTTCTCAGGAAGATTCTTTTTTTGTTGTGGTTATTTATGACTGCTCTTTCTAAAGTACCATACATTTTCCCAAATTAATTTTAATGAGTTTTACAGTGCTGTTTGTTAATTTGATTGACACTCAAAAAACCTACAACCAAGGCAAACTGACAGAAGGCAAGATTCCAATAACCATAATGTATTAAACATAGCTCTTAAAAAGGCAGCCTACTGAGAGAGAACCTTCATAATTCTACTGCTCTATGATAATTTACCACAATGCTGTCATTCCAACAGTTCAGAAAAAAGTTCTTCTCAGGAACAGGTACCAAAGTACTTCATATGCTAGTAATTGTATTATGAAATTAAAACAGCCCCTTACTTTTTTTTCTCTTTTTGATACTTAATTCATGTAGTTTACAGGACACATATACATTACTTTTTCTAGGACCGTTATCATACCTGATCAAAGATTAGCAAGTTAACCAATTTAAATGTTTAAAAAGAACATCTAAATGTTTTAATTCAGAATAACAAAGTAACATTTACACAGTTATTGGAAGTTTTCTGCAGCATACAGATCACTTCTCTTGAGTACCAGACACCTTTCTGTATTTTACTGATTACAAGATTTTCCCACATAATAGAACTGGATTTTGGGGTGTTTTGGAGTCTAGAAAACTCACCTCAGCAGCTTCGTTCATCTTCACAATCATAGCACTGACCACGTCATCTGCATCACTAATAAAAGTTCCACCATCGCGGTTTCGTCTACGCTTGCCACTCATACTCTTCTTCCGTTGCAGCATCATGTCAAAATCTGACATGAAGTCCATACTGAAATGCAAGAGAGTTTGCTGATGGTCAGAAGAGGGCTGATGTTACTGTATTTTTAAGGAGTAGTTTTCTATTTCTGTAGCATAACATTTCATAGATTCACCAACAGATCTACAAACTTCGTGTCCCACTGTCACTATAAAATAATTATTTATTCTCAGTATACAAGCTGGGAAACTAGCAATGGGTTTCATTGGCTCCAACAACAGGCACACATGTAATATTCAGGGTTCAAAATGTAAAAAAAAAAAAAAAAAAAAAAGCTAAAAAAGCTATCTAAAAGCTTTTTTCTTCTACAAGCATCTAAAGCTATCACTGAAGATGACAAAGACTTAGCTTTCCTGTATCTGCAATACACTGCTCTGATGCTACTGGAGTGCACAGAAAGGAAACAGGGGACCTGCTGATGACAACTCTTGACATATCTCTTAACTCCAGCAGAGAAATACATCTGCAACTCCAACGCTGAACTGCTAAGAGCAGAGTGAAATGCTTCGATTAGATACTAATTTAATTCATATTTTGATGTGAACCATGAAATACCGTTCTCTGAAGCATGAGCCCAGGTAATTTGCTATGGACTACCAAATGACTCAACTGTACAAGCTGAGACAGGACTTTCTATTGTAGTTTAGGAGGACACAGAAAAAGAATCCCGTGTCTTTCTAAACTAAGTCAAGCCAGTCTTTGGATGAGCCCTTTTCACCAAAATAATGCATTTGCTATTAATAAAGGAGTATGCAACACACTGACTTACTGCTTCCCTCTTTTGATGTTATCATCAGAGTCTGATTCGTCTGCTGTCTCCTTCATGTCTGCATCTCCCTTCTCTTCCTCCAAATCTTCCTGGTTAAAACCCTGAAGGGTAAAGACAGTGCAGACAAGTGGATGGATTGAGCAGCTACTCAGCATCTGACATGTGATACTCAAAAAGTTTTAGGTAAGTCTGCAGAGAATCTAGAATAAACAAAGGCTTCCTAATTCCACCTGTGACCTTCATGCTAAGAACTCTCCCAAGAGAAGAGATGTAAATGTTATTTAAACCAAAGACTACCTCAGTGATTCCAGCTTCCATCCCCGTACAGCATTCCTTGAACATGAACTCAAACTACAACAGTTATTCTGCACCTTCCCAAGGAGATTACATCTGGCAAAGTGAACATGAGATATCCACAGTAACACTTACTGTAAATTCCTCTTCCTCTTCATCACCAGATTCTCCAAATATATCTGCAATCAGGTTCCTGTGAAATTAACAGTAACATTTATCTATTTAGATGGCAACAGTGAGAAGTGCATTTTCTGCAAAATCTCTAATGACCATGTGCAGATCCACTTTTCATTCTCCAAACTACTATCAGCTGTCCCCTACACACCACCAATAAGGCAGAAAAATCATTCTCCATTCACTATCAGTCTCACTATATTCAACCCCAAGGAACTCATATTCCCAGAAGCACTCACTCTTGTTCATTTCCAGATTCACTGTCACTGCCAAACAGATCCTTCTCTTCTTTTTTCTTCCCAGCATTCTCTTTTCTTTCTTCTTCTTCCTCACTATCTGACACAATATTTTTCTTCCTTTTGTCAGACTTCTCTGAAGCAGCATCACTATCTGATTCTTCAACATCAGAAAGGATTCGTACTTTTTTTGCAGCTGCCAAGAGAAAGAAGCGTTACTACACATCCTAGTAACAGAGGTGATAAGTGGAACTCTCGAAAAACTATGCTCTGAAATTTGATTTGTACAAGAAGGTGACTAGATTCCAACACAATCATTTCCATTTCTTAACAATACATAATTCTAAAATCTGCTTTATTCCATTAGCAACTCATAGCACTATGTCTATCTGTAAGAACTTGTAATTTCAAAACTGATTCACACCCCCAGCATATGAAAAAAACCTGAGGAAAAAAAATGACTAGAGAAATAACAAAGGCAAAAGATTTAACAGGATGAATCAACACAACAGATGCCAGTATAAAGTAAGATCACTGCAATCTTATCTTTTACTTCTATTAGACCTACTTATTACTCAGAAGTATAGATACACATTCACACAGAAATGCTGTCAGAACAATAGTCTCTACAAATGCAGCTGTGCTCTAAAAACATATTTGCTTTATATTTTATCTTAGGTGCTTTCTTCACATAAAACCAAATATGTAACTCTAACACAACTGCTTGTCACAACCACACTTGTATTTTCACATTATAGTTCCTTACGTGCTTTCTCACTGTCATCCTCACTGTCAGAAAGGATAGCTGTTTTCCTCTTCACTGTCTTCTCCTCCTCTTTCTCTTCATCACTGTCTGTTATTTTCCGTCTCTTTGGCGCTTCCTCTTCACTGTCAGAGCCCTGAAATCCTTCTCTTACATGTTCATTATCTGAATGATGAGAATCATTCTGCACCTCCTCCTTCCTGTCCTCCCCATCACTGTCCTCAGACTCTATTTCTTGTTTGTGTCTGGAAACATCCTCGCTCTCCGAGTCGCTGGCTGGCTGTTTCCGGAGCTCCTCGCTCTCCGAGTCGCTGGCCGGCTGCTTGTGGAGCTCCTCACTCTCTGAGTCGCTGACTGGCTGCTTCTGAAGCTCCTCACTCTCCGAGTCACTGGCCGGCTGCTTGTGGGATTCCTCATTTTCAAAATCACTACTGGGATCCCTATGAGGTTCTCCATTTTCAGAGTCACTTGCTCGATGATTTAAGGCATCTTCATTTTCAGAGTCACTTAAATGCCGATTTGGACGGTCCTCAGTATCAGAATCACTGTCCTTCCCTCCCTGAGCAACTTCATTGTCTGATTCGCTTACATTGTGATTTGGAGGCTCCTCGTTATCTGAGTCACTGTCTTTTTGCCTTGGGATATCTTCATTTTCAGAGTCCGTCTCATGAGGTTCTCCCATTTGCCCATCATCTTCTCCATCACTGTGATCGTTCTGAAAGACAAAAATAATCTCAGGCAACTAAGCAAAGAAAACCTTTAAAAATAAACAACAACAACAAAAAAATCTGATTTTTTGCTTGTCCTTCCTTCCATCTGATTACCCAAGGTACTGCAAACCAAAGTATCTTCTACATAGAAATAATTATTAGACATTTTGCATCAAAGGACTATCAAACATTTCCGATCAAGAAAAAATATTGAGAACAATGGAGTCTGTCCACCCTGTAGCTCAACCATATTTTAGAAATGTAACAGAATTTAAAACCACTCAAATAAACAAGCCTAAGAAAGGTCCAGTCCATCAAGGGTAAATATGTAGCGCTTTTATTTTCAAAGGTCATGCCTTCAAAGTGGTTAAATGCAAATTCCCAGTAATAAGGCAAAAAACAGTATCTCACGCTTGTAATTTTCTGAAGATAGCAAATGGATTTTTTTGGCATGAAATACATTTTACAGAAACCGCACATGCATTACTTTCCAAGTGAAGCTCAAGAGAGCTTGTGACTTTCCTTCTTTGCCAAGAACACATTGAGACCAAAATCCAGGGATAAAGTTTTAGTCAGACCTTTCAGAGTATTATTGTTAACAAGTTTTGTGTTTCAACACATAAGAATGTAAGAGAAGATTCAGCACTTCTCTCCCTTAAGCTGATAGCTCCCATGCCTATCCAGACACCTGAGATAACCTACGCACAAATACACTGACCTTAAAACTTCAGAATTGAAGTTTTTAATCCTTTTAAGTCTTTTTTAAAATGGCAAAAACCACTGAGCCACATACTCTATCTTTGGCAAAAACCTTTCACAAGCCACCTATCAATGTAATTACTGGCATCTTGTTGTATCTTTCCTACAACATCTAATTTCTACTTGGAAAAAAAAAATCAATCTCAATTGCATTTACCTGAGAAAATAGAATGAGAACACTAATTTTATAAACTCAGTACACCTCTCAAGAGTCACAATCCTGTTTTCAACTGAAAAGAACAATACTGCAAAAGGAAGCTCTTTTCTACATAATCAATTCCACTCTTCTGCCAGGATTTCTGCAGGGGTGATTTTATCTTGGTTATAGACACCTTGCAAAAACACATTTGCAAACCGAGTATTTATTGTCCTAGGTGATACTTTGAGACCTGTACATCCTAGAGGTTCCAAATCTTTTTTTGTCAGCAATGGCATTTCCTTGGACAGACTTTCTATTGATCTTTATTTTCTTTAGTTGTTCTATTCACATGTTCAGTTGTACAAAATATACAGGTGTGCCTATCCTGCACCTATAACAGACACTACTATTGATCTTTAAAGCATCTGCTTAAGGAAGAATTTAAAGTAAAATTAATTGTAATAGCTTTTAGGAACTTATCCCTCCAGGATTATACTCAATGGTAAATAACATTGCTTTTTAAGGTTTTGGACTTTACAGATTTATTTGCCTAGCACATAATGAAATAATAAACTCTGAATTACTGCAGAACCACTAATATAAAGTTACTGCACAATGGAAAAAAATTAAGACTATATAATTTTAAAACATGCACTTTGAATACAACTCCAGTATTTCCATGTTATTTAATACTACCTACGAAATAGCTGCTGTGATAATCAGAGTCAGTAGTTTTCTCTCTAGCGCTTGTCCCCATCTCTACTGAACACTAGTTTTTTGAACAATGCTGATGTTATTATTTATTATTTTGTCCTTACAGAAAGCAAACATGGTTCTGTTAAAACCTGAATTTGGAATTTTAAAGCGTATTAACATGAAGACTACTAATTTAGAGAATTGAGAATGCACCGCTGAGGAAGAGAATACACAGACTCAACAGCGTTCAGCTTGTTTGTTGGGGGATTTATCATTTTCTTAACACAAAACTGATTCAATTGCCCTCTTTCATCCATTATCTCCCATGTAAACATATGTATGCGACGTATTTTCTCTGTTATTTAAGATTAAAGAAGAGTGCAGGTGCAAACAGAACAGGAAGCAGATTTTACAGCAGTGTTACAGACAAGGTAAGGTCATTGAGAAGTACTGAAATGTAGACATCTACAGAGAAATTGATCTTTATAATAACATAAATGTCAGGAAAATAAAGAATAAATTATTTATTTTTTCATGGATTTGTCTGTCATCTGTTGATTTCAGATGACTAATCCTGAATAAGTACTGTAATTATGTCAGCAGTAAAAAAGGGATTTGCTGAACAAAACAAAGGAAGACAATACAAATAATTCTGTTTAAATTATTAGGCTCGCCGTCTTCCAGACTGCCAGTCTAGAAAATCTTTGATGAACACGTAAACAAAACTTTAAAAAATCCCTGGAATCCATAATGGTTATTAAATATTCCTAAGGTCAGAAGTGTTGGCTGCAGGTTACATATCCACCTATTCTGAATATGTTACTAAATTACAAGGAACTTCCTATGCAAAATATTTGGTAAGAAGTCATTGTAATTATACAGCATGACTACTGAAGCACTTCACAATATATTGAATCTCTAATCTGTTACTGCAAACCAACAATCACCCTTGAGAACAGAGATGTTTGGGGAGGGAAAACAGACGTGCATCCTAATTAACGCACACTGTGACTGTACAGTGCTCTGCACCACAGAACCCAGTGGTAACAGCAGCTGAACTCTCCCATGATATAATCACCTACAAAAGAATCGCTTAATACAGGTGCTCGTACAGAGGCTGGGTAAACAGGCACTGCCTACTCTAGTGCAGAGTCTGGCCAGCACACACAGCACACTGCTCCACAAGTCACGGCAGCAGGCCAAGCCCCAAAGGGACGCACTGCCTCAGGCTCGGCACCTGAACGTAACGGAGCAGCTGCTAAAGCAGAGCTGCCCTGCCCAGAGCCTATGCAGAACAGACAGGCCCTGTCCAGCCACCAGTGCAAAAGTCTTCTGAATACGATTAATGTAGCTGTGAATGCTCTGGAATATATGCCATATACAAAGCACATGCAACTTCGCAGTAAGATTACTAAACTCTATAGGACAGTGTCTCTCCCTCCCCACCTTTTTGGGTTTTTTACTAGTTCGTCTCTAAAAAAGCATTTTCAAAGAAATCAAGAATGTAATTTTGAAGTTTTTCATTTTTTCTTTTCCAAATACTTAAAGAGTTAAGAGATCAGACATCCCCAAAAACAAGTAGGTCTCAGGTAATTGCCACTGCATTTTTCTCTAATTCCTTTGCTTTCTTTTCTTCCTCCTCTTTATCTATAAACATTTGAATCGAGATGTCCTTATTTTTTAATAAAGAATTTTATAACATAAGGCTTTAGTACAGTATAAAGAATTCATAAAAATCAAATTTACAGTGTTGTCCTTCCACATAAAAACTTCAGTTACCAAGTAGTCTACTGGATCAACATGCAGCCACTTTTAAGAGGTACTACTATAATAATTTATGAAGTTCAACGAAATTGACCCATGCACTACAGTCTTGTGAATGACAGTTGTTAAGCTAAGGCATACATAACCACCACAGGCAGATCAGCAAGTGTCTCCATTTTTCAGAAAGGTAAGATATTTGTATATATGTGTTTACAGTCACAGTCAAACCCTAAAGTAATTCATGAAGAAAGCAGCGACTTGGTGACAGTGTAAGAATCTAAGTCATTAAAAGATTTCCATATGAACCTGACTTGTACAAACACTGTAAATGTGATTTCATATTCATTACTGTACTAAAACTATGTGTTATCTAATTTTATTTGTCTAAAGCAGAATTGGTAAGGACATCAAGGAGAACATCTATAGATAAAGTGGGTCTGGGGGAAGGAAAGCCAGAAAAGAATTGTGGAAAAGAAAAACCCACATACCTGAGACCTACATAAGTAATTCCTCAGGATTCCCCTTTTCTTTAAAGTTAAGAACCTGAAAAAAAAGTTTGAAAGTTTAAAACTTCTGGTTTTATGTCCAAGTTCTAAATTAGAGACGAAATAGTAATTAAATAGACTTAACTGATAAGGCTGTCTCAAAGGTTTTATTACCTTTGAGTGTCATTCCTCCCACACACTCCTAAAGATGAAGGAAATAAGAGGATGAGAGAAATTTATGGTAAATAATAAAAATCACTGAAAGCCACCCCATTCAGAGACAGCTGCTCCGCATTACTGCATTTTGAACTGTGTTTTTTGAATTTGATGTTGGGAAAAATATCAGTGTTAGAATTAATATAAAAACAAAATCCTTAAATATTTATGATTTTGAACTGAACCAGTTAAAGCACTAAGGCTTGAAGGTTCATAGTTAACATTGAACAGTAAGGTGGTTTAATAAGGGCTTTAAGGGGGTTTTATTTATTTAATAAAAAGGGACTTTCTGAAGTACTTTATCTACAGGGGAACATTCAACATCCATCACAGAACAAAGCCCTTAAAATAATTCAGGCAGATGAAGAGGATAAGTTAACAGGGACATGCACTAGTACTTTCTGGTCATTTAAATCTGAAAATGACATGCTGAAGATGTACATAATAGTCAACTACCTGTTCTTTAGGCCAGATTACCACTTTGCCCCAGTAAGTTAAAATCCCACAGAAGTATAGAAGAATAAGAACAAATGACCAAGTTCTCATACAAAAGAAAAAAATATTACTGTAGCAGTAAAACCTCTCTTCGTGCATTTATCACTATGTTTTTAAAATTAAAACAGAAACACTAAATCCCTTTGAAAAAGTTATTTATCCCATGCTGAAATCCCAATTGTTAGAGTAAGAAATGCTGCCTCACACCAAGTTATTTCTTCCATGGTAAATACCAGCACCTTTTAGAAGGTAAGAAATTCCAAATCAGCTTTACATTCAAATTCAAATACATGGGAAGAACATTCATTTTATACAAAAGTAAAAACTCTACTTTCTAACTCTGCAAGAACTATGCATTTAATAAAGGGATGGAGAAAGAAACAAATGCAGCCTGCTGCAGTAGATTGTATCATGCATTTTAAGCATTAAAAAAAAATATGTAACCACTAAAACCTCAGAATCAATCCTGTTATTTACATAAAATGCAACAAAATATGCAAACCAGAATGAAATGCCTTTGATCAGTTTTTATGAGTATCCAAAAGTTCTCAATAATATAACTATTGGCAGAAGATAAGAGTTTACAGGCAAAAATTATTCTTTCCTAGTAAGACCTGATGTAATTCTACTTCAAATCACACCAAAAAAAATTCCTCAAAATTAACTGCAAAACTATCTCAGAAACCTAAAGGGAATTTTCACTTTTATCAGAATGTCTTTTCAATCAAAATAGTCAATCCACAAGTTAAGTGACTCTCACCCAAATATAAGCCTAGATCAAAGTATTACCACCACCTTTTTCATGCTGTAGGCTTCTAGAAGCAAGAACTACCGAATTTAGGAACTTTAACCTTCTCCTGCTCCTCATGAAGACCNAAGAATAAGAACAAATGACCAAGTTCTCATACAAAAGAAAAAAATATTACTGTAGCAGTAAAACCTCTCTTCGTGCATTTATCACTATGTTTTTAAAATTAAAACAGAAACACTAAATCCCTTTGAAAAAGTTATTTATCCCATGCTGAAATCCCAATTGTTAGAGTAAGAAATGCTGCCTCACACCAAGTTATTTCTTCCATGGTAAATACCAGCACCTTTTAGAAGGTAAGAAATTCCAAATCAGCTTTACATTCAAATTCAAATACATGGGAAGAACATTCATTTTATACAAAAGTAAAAACTCTACTTTCTAACTCTGCAAGAACTATGCATTTAATAAAGGGATGGAGAAAGAAACAAATGCAGCCTGCTGCAGTAGATTGTATCATGCATTTTAAGCATTAAAAAAAAATATGTAACCACTAAAACCTCAGAATCAATCCTGTTATTTACATAAAATGCAACAAAATATGCAAACCAGAATGAAATGCCTTTGATCAGTTTTTATGAGTATCCAAAAGTTCTCAATAATATAACTATTGGCAGAAGATAAGAGTTTACAGGCAAAAATTATTCTTTCCTAGTAAGACCTGATGTAATTCTACTTCAAATCACACCAAAAAAAATTCCTCAAAATTAACTGCAAAACTATCTCAGAAACCTAAAGGGAATTTTCACTTTTATCAGAATGTCTTTTCAATCAAAATAGTCAATCCACAAGTTAAGTGACTCTCACCCAAATATAAGCCTAGATCAAAGTATTACCACCACCTTTTTCATGCTGTAGGCTTCTAGAAGCAAGAACTACCGAATTTAGGAACTTTAACCTTCTCCTGCTCCTCATGAAGACCTGCTCTTTCATGAATGACAAGGTGAAAACCAGCACAAAACAAGACAAGAATCAACACTGACATCTAAGAACAAAAATGGAAGATGAGAGAGCATCTGTTCTTTGGCAAGGAAATCTATGCCTCCATACTGTGTAGTTTGATGTTACTGTGCAGAATGTGATGTACATTTCCAAATTTCTCATAATTCATTGTTTAGAATTTCAAACCCAAAAAGTTTATCTTCTTTTAATTTATATTAACAATAATAAACTTCTTCTAGTACATAACAGTGAATGTTATTATACCATGATATATAAGAAGGAAAATAAAAGAGACTTTATTGTATGTATTGGTCAAAAGATTATCTGATACATTTCTTCCTGGAAATAAAGGTTTGCCAGACAGGAAATAACAACTAAACAAACATGTAAGTCTCAGCTAAGATAAAATGCCTCTTTACATGAAAATATAGCTTAAACTTATAGAAGAGTAATCTTCCATCAAGTGCCAGTAGTACCTCTGAATGGTGCCCTACACTTCCATTCTCAGATCCAGAATGCTGTTCATTTCCTTCATCTTCAACATCAGATCCTGAATCTCGTTCGTCTTGCACTGGAGTAGCTCCTCCATCATCTACTTCGAAGTTAAGAAAAGTAAAACTCAGTGACAGCTCTGTGTTTAAAAGCTGACATGACAGTTACCATGAACAAGGAGGGAGTCAGGCAGTGCTGCAATTAGGCTCTCGTTCTAACAGCACAGTAATACAGAAATAGAGGTTATCTACTGGGAAGGTCTGGAACAAACCCACCACATGGAAGGTACCAAACAATTACTTATAACATGCACTCAAGCAGTGACTGATGCACTAATCAAAACACTGCAGTAATAACACGGCCACTGTGCTGCAATCGCGCCAGGGAACACGGCCCGACCCTGCCGATGACGCACCCCAGACCCTGCGGCCCCGGCTACTGATTACTATTGGAGCGGGAGCGGCCCAGCTCAACGCGAAGCACTTTCCGAGGACCGGCCACCGAGCCGGAGCCCCCGGCATGACTCTGCCGTCGCTACGCGACCCCACGGTGAGCGCGAAGAGTGCTGGGAGCCGGAAGCACCACAGGGCGAAGGGAAGGGGAAAGGAAGGGAGGGCGGCGATCCCCGCGGGCCCAGCTGTGCCCAGCACCCTCCCTTGCAGGACTCAGCACCCCAAGTGTGCGTCCCTCCCTTCCGCGAGAGACGACCCCGCACTGCTACCTGACTGGTCCCCGCCGTAGTACTCGGTCTCCATGACGGGCCGCCGGCCCCGCCTCTCCGCCGAGGACTGGCGGCGGGGCAAAGCCCCCACGTAGCGTCCGCAACTAGAGCCTGCCGCCTCCACACGCCACCGCCGCCCTCCTCGTACCAGGCCCAAAATGGCGCCCCTTCTCCCAACGGCCAGCAATCGCCTCTGCGCGTGCGCCGAAAACGGCCGCCCCTTCCCTGGACGGCGGCGGTGCTCGCGAGGCTTCACGGGGAGCGGCCGCGAGGGGGCGCGGCGCGGGGGCGGGCCCGTGGGAGCTGCGGGCGGGCGGCGGCCGAGCTGCGCCTGAGGCTGCGGAAAGCGTTCGCTGCTTTTGTAACAGGGTCTGCTTTGAACTGCAGCGAGCTGGGAGACATTTCCTCTCTCCCTAAACTTTTTAAAAATTTATTTTCTAGAAACTTGTCTCTTTTTTTGCCTGATAACTGAAGCGCTGAGGACTTGAAGGAGCCTTTAGGAAAAACAGATTATCTTGAGCCCTTGCACCACCATGGGAAACAAAGAGCTGTACGGAAGTGCGAAATGGTAGTTATTTTAATAAAGATGCTTCCTTCTATGAGCCGTGTTGAAGCTTCCAGGAGACTAAGCCCCAGGAAACATTAGATGACCTTTAAGTGGATGAGTTACTAATAATTTTATGACACAACTTGTGAGGTGGGGGCAGGTGTGGGTGCTGAGAAAAGCCCCAACTGGATCACAGAGAGGGTGTGAAGACAACAAGGGATGTACACAGATGACAGAAGACAAGTAGTGGGCCCGCTGACTTTTGATGAGAAGGGAGCACTGTCACATCACTGGTCCATCAAAGCTTTTCTCAAAAAAAAATAAAAAAAAAAAAAAAAAAATTTATTCTATTTCATTACTAGACAGAGTTTCATTCCAGAAGGGCTCTTTACATGTTACATATTTAATAAGAACAAATAAAGTGGATAACATAACTCCCTTAAAAACAAAAATGAGAAACATGCTCATGCTTAATATTTGTTCTGGGACAAAAATCCA
>VYZU01010227.1:0-41722 GCA_013401355.1 Ceyx cyanopectus
TTTTTTTTTTTCCTAGTAGCATTAGTGGCACACGTAGATAAAAGATGCTTTGTTTGTTTCCACTTATTTTTGTTAGAAATTGTTAATTGCAGCCCTTTCCATTAAAAAAAATAAAGAACTCCATAGAGTATTTCAGCTGTAGCTGAAATCCAGGAAGCTGTGAGATATCAGGTCTTCAGAGTTTAAAGTAAACCTGCATGACTGGGTTGGCAAAGAGCTGGTGAAGGGTTGTTCTCTTTCTGAGTTGCTTGTGTTTGTCTTTGCAGCCAGTGCGTCAGTACAAAAGAAACTGTATAAACCTGCCCTTTAAATGTGCCTGTCTCACTAAGCTCAGGTGAACAAGGAAGAAGCTTGGCTTTTACAATTGCAGTGGTAATCTTTCCCCATTAGAAGCTTTGCTGGCATCAGCTCTGGGAGTCTGCCCAGTTGCCATCCTTGTGAGATTTCTGGTGCATTCTCTGGGAGGGGATTTGTTGAGCTTCAGTGAGAAAGGAAACCTGGTGCTAGTTTGGAAAGGCAGAACTGGAGCAAGCTGAACAAAACTCGGTCTTAAAACCTGCCACAAGGGTTTGTTTCTGTCATCATTTATTGCTTCTACTGAGAAAATAACTGGAAAAGGATTTTGGGGTTTCTCCTGTGAACAAATGCACTTGAGCACAGCAGGGTGACCATGTCCAGTGGGGTTGGACTCAGTGATCTTTGGAGATCGAACCCCTGCTCTAGTTTGCATGATCTGCTCTAGTTTTGTGCTGCTCAGGCATGGGGGTTGAGCTTGATCTTCAGAGGTCCCTTCCGACCCCTGCAGTTCTGTGTGTCTGGGGAGCCACCAGTGATCTGCAAAGCACAGGGTGAGACTAAAGTCTCAAGGCTTTTTTTTTTTTTTTGCCCCTGCTGCCTGTGGGGTAATTTCTGGTGGTTTCACAGAGGACTAAGCCCAGGGGTACCACTCACCCCACCCCCCCACTCCTGTGTGGCAGCATTGGCTCCATCACTTCACGCAGCAAATCCCGTTGGCTGTTTGGATCACCATGTTTCATGCTGCATTGTCTTGGTGTAACAGTGTTTTCCCCAAAAAGTATTAGAAGGCTCTGTAATGCACCACAATACCTCTTCTGAAGAGTCCCCTGACTGCAGGAATGATTACAGATGGTACAAAACTCCAGTGGGATTAGCTGTTGACTGCAGCTCCGATGCCAGTGCTTTTCTTTCCGCAGCTCTGTGTAATTGAACGTGTCCACAGCCTTGCTGGGAAAACATGATTGTATTTTACGTGGCTGTGTTGCTCATAATGCAGGGTGTGTTTATGTGGGAATGGTATCAACTCTGAAATATAAACAGGCAGTTCAAGGCAGATTTCAGTAAATGACTTTCTAAAATCTTGGGCTTTTTCATATGTGTATTTTAATGGTGATTTCTCTCTCTTGCAGACAAAATTGAAGAAGCACAAAAACAGCTTAATGGAACAGAAGACCAACAGAGAGGTAATAAACAAAAACACAACAACAACAAAAAAGATAATAATCCCCATTGCAATTCTAGAGAATCATGGAAATACAGAACTGTTAAGGTTGGAAAAGACCTCCCAGATCAAGTCCAGCCTTCTACCCCACGTCTCCATGACCCCTAGACCATGTCCCAAAGCATCACATTTCTGTTTTTTTAACACCTCCAGGGATGTTGACTTTACCACTTCCCTAGGCAGCCTGTTCCAGTGCTTAACTTCTCTATCAGTAAATAAATTCTTCCTAATATCTCATCTGAACTTCCCCTGGTGCAACTTGTGGCCATTTCCTGAGGCTGATCCAAAGCCTCCCTTGCATCATTGAAAAGGCAGCCCCGAGCTGGGTGCTGGATGAGGCCCCAGGGCATGTCTGCCTGCAGCTCAGAGGGTGTGTCTGTGATGCCCCAGTGCTGCTGAGACACAAAGGCTTTGTTTTCACCACCTGAGGAGGTGCTTTGACCTTGAGGAGACTACTGAAGCTGTGGTATCAGGGACGTGCACCAGGTATTGACTACAGCCTGTGCTAGCTGTTGGTTCATGGTGTGATTTACCTGACCATTAATAACCCTCGTTGGTTTACACTGAAGCAGTATGTGATGATTTCTAACAGATGCTGAGGGGGGATTGATCATCACAGGTTATTTTAAGAAACAGATGACCTGTGACAGATTAAATCTGTCTGTTGGAGCTTAGAAAGCTGGTGGAAAGTGGTTGCACTTCAAGGCTGGCTGACTGCAGTGGCACCTGTTTGGCTGTGTGATAAAGCTCATCTGCACACCCACAGAGATGCCCACAGACATGACTTTGGAGGAGACAGCCCAAGAAATACTTTGCTGTGCTACTTATCAGACCCATCACAGGAAAGGCATGGAATGTTCATCTTGGCAAGCCCAGGAGATAACAGGAGCAGGTAGGAACCCAAATTAAGGACTCAAAGGAAAGGAGACCCTGTCTGCTTCCCTCCCAGGGCTTGTCCCCCTCAGCCCCAGTGTCCAGATGTGAAGCCCATCACCATGAGCAATCAGGAGCAGCTATCCATGTCATACAGGTTGACAGTCATGGAAACCTGGCCCCTCATGCTGTCCCCAGACATTGGATTAGGGATGGCTGCCTCATCCCTTCTCTATCTAGACATTTATAGAGCTGTTATCCATAAATCCTTTTAATTTAATGCTGTCTCCATCCAGCATTTTTTGGCACCAGACTGCAGAAGTTCACTACCAATCTCATAAAAAAAAAAAGAGCATTATTTTATCCTTTTTTCTCAATGTCCATTTTCTCTTCCATTTTCAACAGGAGTCCCCCACCTCCAAGCATTGTGTGATTTATTAAATAGCAGTTCTACACTCACCTCATCCCCTGCCTTTATGATTTGATAAGTCTTGTCCAAATCTCTCCCAGCTTCCTATCAGCCAGTCAGATTCATGTCTGGTTTAGTTTTTGAAGGGAAGGTTTAATACAGACTGTCCCATACAGGGATTATGATGCTGTTCTCTGTATTTCTGAAAGGTGGAAGAGAAAATAAATGACTAGATGGTAGTAGCTGTCCTTCAAACATTTACCAAGGCTTTTCAACCACTCAGGCTTCTACTAAGTAGTTCTGATATATTTTTATTGAGTGGATCAGAGATAAATGCTGTTGTCATCCAAACTTAAACAAACTTGGTGTGTAAAGCATCTCTGACTGCTCTTATTGCTGCTGGGTCTTGAAGAAGTAATACTGCTCTGGATTAGTTTTGTTGTGAGGGGCATTCAGTATCTCAGGATCAATGAGATCATTGCTTAAGGGGTTTTTTTTGGCTTCTAACCTGGATTCATATGGCTGGCAACTGAAAAATAAATTCTTATGTAGAAAAATTATATAAAAATAATGGAGATAATTAATAGTCTTTTCAAATGAAAAATGTGCTCTGCTATTTGTAATTTTTTTGTCTGAATAGGTAGATTTCTTTGGGATATGAAGTAAACAAAATTCATGATTTGAAACTTCAGAATCCAAAGGCCAGGAAAAAAAGAAAACGGGTTTTGAGCTAAACAAGCAAAAATCCTGTGCATTCACATGAATTATTTCAACTCACAATGCAGTGTGAACAGATTCACATGAGGTGTGGTTGTGCAATTTTCCTCTTCATGTTTTTTTTGTCTTTCCATATATCCAGGTATATTTGTTTATTTCCTGTCCAAAATGGACAGGGAACATAATTTTGCAGAATTGATCACAAATTTATTGCCACTTTGTCAGCAGCGGAGCTCTCAGTGCCAGGGAGTATTTGCAGGGGCAGAAGTTTTTCACGCTGTGTTTCTGCTGACTGGCTTTGTGCACTGATCAGTCATAACTTTATACATGTATGGGATGGAAGTTAAATTTAATTGACTACAAAATGATATGTGTTTAACACCTCATTTTGCCATTAGCTCTAGTGATCCAATTAAGTGCAGATAGGAACAGGACTCTATCAAAGCGCAGAGGGGGCGGGAAATGAGCTGATGGAGTTTTCGGGTTTGTGGATTTAGGTTATTTAGTACAGAGTTGCAATTGGAAGATCTAGTTGGGCTTTTTTGTGTTTTGTTTTGGGGTTTTTTTCTAGTCCACAAATGCATTCTGAGTATGGATATTGAGATAACCTGTCACTTGAGACCAGAACATGTTCTCGTTAGGTGCTGTGCTCAGCGTGTGTGGATATTTCTTGTCTCATTTTTCTCTCAACTGCTTTGCTGAATTTCCCACACCTTAGCTTTGATCTATCATAGAATCTTTTTAATTGAGACATTCAAGATGATCAAGACATCAGCCATCAACCCAGCACTGCCAGGTCACCACTAAACCATGTCCCTTGGCATAACTGAATCTCTCGAGGCTGTTCAATACTCTGGGTATACCCCGTTTTGGGGTGTGAATCTTCTGACACACCTATAGGGTTTTGTTAGTGTGACAGAGAAGGACTTGCTCCCCCTGCCTGGCATTCTTTAAGGTCTGGAAGGGATGGTGAGACTGAACTACAGAAGATTTCTCCTTGACATGGCAGTGAACACTTTGATGTGGAAAGTATCATGGGATGGAAAACAGCCAAATCCAACTGCTTTGTCTTTGTTCTACCATTGGCCATCCTCCCAAGAAAGTCTCTCTGTCTTCTCCATTCCAGACTGGTAAAGTCCTCTCAGATCCTTGTGATTACCACAGAGGCTTCTGATTTGATCATCCCCAGAACCAGTTCAGCCCCTGAAGGCAAATATGAAGCTCTGTAAGCATTTGTTTTCTTCTTTATCCATTGCAGCCAATCTCTGCCTGTCACAGCAGCCTGGCTTCTAGGTACATCAACTCCACCAGTACTGGCATTGCATTCTTTAGGACTAGTGCAACTATCTCTATTATATCCATTCTTGGCACCAGCCATGGTGAGAGTGCCACCTAAATCTCCATCTCTGCTTCTGAAACTGTTCAGGGAATTAAAGTAGGTGACAAACTCCAGCAACACCAAGATTTGCCATAAAAATGGATGGCACACCCCCCCAAAGAACCATCTCATGGCCTGATGTATACTTTGCATTGCCCACCAATCCTGGGGTGTCTCTGGCTGTTGGGAGTACTGTTCTGGACTCAACCACAGCTTTTCAGGTAACTGCTCCTTGCCTGATCTTAGCAAGGAGGATCAAAGAGTGATGGAAGATGGATTTCCTCATTCTGCTTCTCAGTTGTGGTGATTGCTGGTCTGAGGACACCCATATGTTCCTCAGCCCCATTGCAGTTTAGACTTTATATGCTCAGCTTTACATGCTGGGATATCCCTTGGGTTCAGCTGTCCCAGCTCTGTCCCCTCTCCACTTCTTGTTCCCCCCCCCCCAACCTCCTCACTCCTGGGGGTGGGAGAAGCAGAAGAGGTCTTGGCTCTGTGTGAGCTCAGCTCAGCAATGGCTAAAACACCCCTGTGTTACCAACACTCCTTCCAGCACTGATCCAAAACACAGCCCTGTAACAATTAGTATGAAGAAAATGAACTCTACCTCAGCCAAAACCAGCACAGGCAGCATAGCTGTTTACTTCTTGGTCTGTGAAGATGGATGTCTACGTTGGTCTGATTTCTTCCAGGTGGTTGTGACAGATCTACTTGGTGATGGAGTTCACTTCCAGAGGTACCACAAGTTTGTCCTTATGACAGTATCAGAATTTCACCCCTCTTGAGTTTTCTTCCAGAGTCTCATGCTTCAGTATTAGTAGTGCCATCTTTATTTGCAGAGAAGATGCAGAATCATTGGCAGATCCAAGAGTATTGTCTCACTTGATCTGTGGTTGTTAAAAAGAGAACCATTCCAAGCCCTGGTTTGGACTCCAGTGAGGTCCTTGCAATGTCTGTGGTGCTGTTGAGAATTACCTTTATTTCCAACCTCTCATGGGGCTGCCTAAACCTCCATCTGAACTTCCCATGGGTACTAATTTGTCTCTGAAGCCCTAGGGCTGCTGTCTCTATAGTCACTGTTAGCATGAGACTCCATTCACATCCACATAGAACTGTGTGGGACCAGCCATCATGTGCCTTTACATTGAAGAAAAGAAGAGTAAAAAAAGGAGAGACTACTTTCTAGCAGCAGATATTCTCTGAGATGCACAATCTACATGCACATATGTTTCCCTCCTACACTTGCAGTCCTTCTGAAGTAGTGTGGTTGGCATGGAGGAGAGGCACTGAAATGAAATGCCCTTTACCTTGTTTGCCCATCTGCTGGTTTTTAAAATGGAATATACTTTTTTTTTTTTTTTCTAGTAAAATGGATGGCACTGAGATTGAGGTGAGGAAGTTTGTCATTATAAATGGAAGCATGAGGTTTTAGTGCAGCCCTGTGTGACCTTGCTCTGGCAGGGGGGTTGGAATCTGATCTCCAGAGATCTCTTCCAACCCCCACAATTCTCTGACGTGTAGGTTCTGCTGCAGATTCACACTGGACATCTTTTGTATCTTTCAAGGCCTTCCAGACTCTCCTTCCTTCTCACCCCTCACATGAAACAAGTGCAATTTCATGACAAAATTATAGAGGGAGTTTCAAATACTTTAGTATAACTACACCAGCCTTCTCCCCAGATAAAATGTCTTTTTTATGTTGCCATGTCCCAGCTTACAGATGATTCTTATCAGCCCAACATCTGGCCTCAAAGGAGCAGCCAGGTCCCTTCCCGTCCTGCTTTCTGCTGTGGTGCCTCTCCTCTCTGCCAGAAAGCAGGTGGGAGTCCCACATGCTGGTGGGGTACCCTGCTCCCTGGGTCCTCAGATGTATCCTTTCATTCAAGGGAAACAGAAAATAGAATGAGAAAGGAAGGGATCAAAAATCATGAAATCATAGAATGGTAAGTGTTGGAAGGGTCACCCAGGGCAGGTCACAGAATCACGGAATGTTAGGAATTGGAAGGGAATGTTAGGAATTGGAAGGGACCTAGAAGATCATCTAGTCCAACCCCAGGTCACACAGGAACAGATCCAGGTGGATTTGGAAAGTGTCCAGAGAAGGAGACTCCACAACCTCTGGGCAGCCTGTGCCAGGCTCTGGGGAAATGTGATGCTAAATGGTTCAGGTGTTTGGATTCACCAGCTCAGAGAGCTCATCCTCCACAGATATTTCCCTGAGTTTTTCCTGTAGGTTTGCAAGCACGTGAGCTTTCTGAATCCTTTGCTGCTGTGGATTCCATGTGTATCAGTACTCAGAAACATTTTCTCTCTGTTTTGTATTTGTAGGAAACTGTGCCTTACTTCTTGGGCGAGATGTAACCAAGATCCAAAGTTTCATTTGATTTTTTTCATCTTCCCACCCTTATCTTCAGCAGCCACATGGGCTGGAAACGCAGTCGCTCTAAATGGAAGTGTATAATCTCCAAAAGTTGCAAGTTAGAGTAGTGTCCTGTTTGCCACTTCAGCCTGGTTGAGAGGATTAGTTTGCCTTTATATTTTCTTGTTGACGTAAACCAGACCTACCTGCCTTGTACTACTGTCCAGAAGCAGAAGCTGGCAGTGATATTTCATGCAGCTCAGTCGTGCTTTTTCCTGATGCCTGATTTCATCAAGTGGCCAGATCTGCATTAAAATGTCAATATGTGTGTCTGAGAGGTCCTATATTGAAACTGTTCTGTGTCCATCAAACTGGAAGGCTTTAAATCGAGACTGAATTCTCTTCCTAAAATATTTAGGTCAGCTCAGACAGCCGTGATGGGCTCAGTGCAGGAGCTGTCGGGGTCTGTAGCTCATGTCAGACAAGATCTCACATTTTTGTCAAGTCCTATCTATTCTTAAAATCTCTGGTGTTCTCTCACTGAAGGGACGTTCTGTGCTGCTAACAACAACAATGACAACTTGGAAGGTCCTTTCTGTCTTGGGGCACATTCAGTGAAGGGTTTTGAGCCCACGAAGGACAGTGAGAAAACTCTCCTGACTTCTGTGAGAGCAGAAATAGTCTCTGCTATCATTTAACCTCATTTTTTCATTGCTTTCATCTTCAATACTTAATTTTCATTTCTCATTTTGCCAGTGGAAGCAAACTGATGAAAACAGAGTTGTTTACATGTTCTTTCTTCTGAGAAACAACGTTTGAAGACGGGCTTCACCCAGGGAAATTTTCTGGCTCCTGTAAAACTCCTGGGTTGTGAGTCAATGTCTGTATCTGTTATTTCTATTTTCATTTTCTTTGGTTAGTACATTTAGTTTAGACTACTAGCAGCTGAAATCTGCTCGGTAAATCCACTGCTGGTGCTAGACACAGCAAGAGCTGGTATTGTTTTGACAGGCAGACAAACAGATTTACAATCTGAAATTGAACATTTCATCCAGTGGAGCTATTATGAGAACTTGGTTAAAGCATTAATGGGATGTTAAAGTAATAGTATTTTGACTTTTCCTGACAAGTATAGTGAATTTTTTTTGAGCGACAGTTCAGTGAAAGAAAGATCCCAGCCTGCAGGTAGCATTTCCAAGGGGCATTATTCAAATTGACTTGGTAAAAGGAGTGGTGGAAAAAGCATCTTCCTGGTAGTGAATGGAGAGCCCCCGTTCCAATCCGCACAGTTCCAGCAGCAGCTCTTGTTTTCAGGCACAGCAATGGTTTCAGCTGGACCCTGCTTTAGTGACTGGAAGGATTTCTTGCAAGTTGCTAAAATCGGAGGCCAGAACGAGCTGGGTTTTGTGCTGACAGGATGCTGAGCTACCCAAGTAGCTAATTTGAGCTGCACACTTACACGCGGGTAGTAAATGCAACGGGTTGCTAAGTTTAGCTGACGTGAGCTGGGAGCAAGCCAGTTGTGGAAAAGTGAGATTTTTCACTTGTTAGCTTCCCTCTAGCCTTGTAGATGAGTAATGAGTAGTTTTTTTCATGCTTTCCAGATACTCCTTTAGCTCAGGGAGCTGGTACTTTCCATTTGTCTTCTCCTCAAGGGAAAATGCAGCATATAAATGGATGGTGAGTTAGATCGTGACCACTCTCTGGTCTGCTGTAGCTGACCTGGATGGAGACTTCCATAGGGATCTCCTAAAGGTGCATGTGTGAGAGGGAAGAAAAAAGAGGCTGTGGAAGAGGGCAGGTGATGATAGGGAAAGGAAGGAGCTGTGAGGAGCTCAGTGGGACCTCTCACCGATGCCAAAGGAAACCTAGCTCAGGGGAGATCCTCCTTCCCACCTCTAGCACACACCAGCCTTCCACAGTTAGGACATTCTGGTGTCTAGATTTCCATCAAATCAACTTCTCTGGCTTTTGTCGTGTTCTCAGCACCATTTAGTCCTAAAAGAAAGACCTGCTGTGTAAGACTTTTCCTACTCACTTTGCCAGAGCTCCTGTTCCTCTCCCTGTTTTTAAACAGTACCGTAGCTGAGTCTGAGCTCTTTGCTGTTCTTCCTCTCCAGTTGCTACAGGCAGTATGGAAACTGCTCCAGTTGATCCCTGCTTTCCAAATGGGAGACTATATTAAAGAAAAGCAAAGAACAAGACAAAGGAGCTTGTTTTCTTTGAACCTCATTCTGTGCAGAGTTTAGTTAACATCTTGTTCCTTTCATTTCCATGGGGTTTTTTTCCCCTCGGACTCATGTTTGGGGCTTTTCAGTATCTCATCTGAGCAGATAGCAGTTGCTCTTTGCTGATAACCCTTAAACTGGTGGTTCATTGGCTGCTGTAGAATTCTCTTTTCATGGCCTTTCTTCTCTGTGTGTTAGGAGCAGCAGTTCTCATGATTTCTTAGCCAAATCCTACCTTTTCACTAACAACTGATAATCCTCCAAGTGCAAACAGATAATGTAGTAGTTGTGAAGCTGTTCACAACAGACAACTGATGTTTGAGGAGGATTTCCAGGTGTCCCTGAGATATTCCAGATAGTTTCTGACAACATACTTTCTCTGAGAAAACTAGGAAGAACTTCTCAGACTGGGATTGCTGGTGATCCTGTCTATGGTAACGTTGTCTCTCCACCTGCTCATAGTCAATGTGCTTTATCTTAACAGCACCTCAGCAGTGATTGCTTTTCTTACCTTAGTATTAAGGCTTCTGTGTAGATTAGGAATGTCATACAATACCAGGTTGGAAGGCACCTCGATCAAGGCTGGATTATCTGATCCAACCTTTCTTGGGAAAAGCACAGTCCAGGTAAGACAGCTCAGCATCCTTTCCAGCCAAAAAACCATTCAGAGGCAGTACATAAACTCCACAGGACAAAATATAGTAAATATTTTCAGGTTTTTTTTCATCATGTTTAAAATACTGTAGTTTATGCCCTTGCTGAATGTTCATAAATTAACCATAGGGCATGTGAGTGGCATTTGCTGTTCTTCTGTTGCCTTTCCTCTGCCTTTCAGTGAAGTGCTCAATACAGAAGTTTGGCCTTCTTTGTCACCTTATGTAAAGGTGGGAAATCATCAGTATCCAGGGTTATGTTTCATTCCATGTGTTTCATGCTGGACAGGAAATTAACTCTTTGAGGGGGGAAAAAATAATCCCATTTCACTTTGGTCAGAGATTTTCAGCTGTGTTGAAATGTTGCATTTCATTCCTTTTCACATCTGGATGGTGACATTTCTCAGCTGAGGCTCTAGCATCTCCTCTGTGATCAGATGTTTATGGCTGGTTGATCTTCGTAGTCTTTGTCATCAAGCACACTCATTTTATGGCTAAAAAATCTGTTGTTTGTTACTTTCTGCACTCAAGCCAAGAAGCTAAGCTCACAAAAATGAGTCTGAACTCTTATAAAGAACTTTTTTTTGGTCTTGTTAACGTAGTTATGTCCTTAGACCCCAACAGAAATCTCACCATTACGATTGTCTTGACGTGAGTTGCCATGACTTGAAAAGAGGCCATCAGAAAGACAGCCCCAGACTGCAACTTGTTGTTTACTCTTTACCTGTCCCAAGACCAAACAAGAGCTGGCAGGATCCCATGTCTGGGATGAAACTGTCACCAGGAAGCTCCCTGATAAGTCCAAGCCATGTGCCTCGGGGCAGAGGTGTCTCTCTAACCTTATGCTAAAAGGTGGTTGCACAATTTCCAGAGCTAATCTGCTCTGCCCTTGCTCTTGGTGCCCTGGTATTTCATCTAGAGGGTGAGGAGAGCCCAGGCTGCCCCTCTAACCCTGCCATCTGCTGTGTGCCACTGACCAGGTTCAGTGTATCCTGGGTAAAGAACCGTCTGTGTTCTGGGTGTTGTTCCCAGAGGCTGTGTAGACTCTCTCCTTGGAGATTTCCAAGAGACCTTCTGGATGAAACCCCGAGGACCCTGGTCTGATCCCATAGCTGGTCATGATTTAGGCTGGAGATTTGCTGAGGTTCCTTTCCACCTGAATTATCTCATGATGTTTAAAATGGGGAAATTTCCTTAGTGGTAAAGGTATTGGGTGTGATTTCTTGGTGCAGATATCAATATCCTTTTTCCCCCATTTGACATTTGAACCTAAGATACACTCATTTCATGTTGAGTTTTACCAGCATGTGATGGTAGAGAGTGTTCAAATTTGAATTTGACTTTACAAAAAAGCATGATGTCATTGAGGTTAATGGCACTACTCAAATGAGTGCTGCTACTGCATATTAACACAGGTGCACCTTTCCCAGAGCTTGTGTTAGTAGGACTTTGGCTATTTTGATTAATAATGAGAAATGATGATAATAAAACAGTAATTCCAGAATGAAACCCAGTGTGAAATGACCCTTAAAAGAAGGACTGGGGCACCCCTGTCTTGCTGACAGTCAGCACAGTGTGTTTGATGGGTCCCATATCAACCCAGAGCTTAATGTTGCCTGTTAAAAACACCAAGAAAATGAATCGTGTGAAAAAATAATCATGAAACCATCCTTGCTTTATGGAGAGTCCAGTACTTGCTGGTGTGAACAGAAGGACAGGTGTTAGTGTTGGTGTTGATGAACACTCAACCCAGTCCCTGTCAGACTGCCTTGGAATGTCTGAGCTTCACCCCACTCTTTTTTAATGTAATTAACTAATTTCAAGTTGTGCTTTCCATACAGATCAAGTAGTTTCCAAGGATCCACTCTGTATATGTTTGGAGTGATGTTCTCAGGAATAAAAGCTCTTAAGCATGGATTAAACCTACTGACAGAGGCTTTCAGATATCCCTGCTGACTTGGAGTGCCCCAAGTCCTTTGACTTGCCTCCTGCCCTCTGAGCCAGGGTGTGACCATCTCAAGGAGTCTGAAGTCACCCACCTGCAGTAAGACTTAAAATTGTTGGCAGTTGACTTCAAAATCCTCTCCATTCACACTTAAAATGAAGCGTGGCTCTTGGCTTCACCTTCTTCAGATCTTTCTGTTGACTGTGAACTTTTCCTTAGCTCAGTGTCTGGTTTATTTAATCAAGGGGGCTTTGTTTGGGGTGGGTTTCTTATGCTCTGGAAAAACTATAATTTTAGGAAAAGTGTTTACTGTACTGAACATGTAGGAGGCAGTATGAAGCTAAAGAGGTGACTTCATTAAAAAAAGTGGAAGTTTAGTTATTCCTTATGCATTTAATGTAAGTTCTGGTGGCCTTACATTTGCTGGCAAGATTTCTTGATCTGGTGCCATTCACTGGGCTGTTAGGGACAGGGGGTGGCTGCTTGCCCTGTGTCTCACAGGGTGGCACTGGGTGAGAGGGGATCTTGCTGCCTCTCTTGGTTCCTGCTTCTCTTCCTTTATTTTACACACATAGCTCTGTTAGAAGGGAGAGAGAGTGGGTGTTAATAATAACATGTAGGCTTTGAGACAGGCAGTTCTGGAAGTTACTTCAACAAAACCATTGAGATCATTTTGTCAAGGCAGTGTCTAGTGCACCACCAGGCAGTGCTTAGGAGGGAAAAATCAGATCTCTTCTCCCTTGCCTTTATTTGCTGCATGAGTTCCTCTGCCAGATTGCTATCTCCACCATCACACTGCTGCTTTTTGCTCCATTTCCTGCACAGAGACCAAAGTGTAGCAGAGAAATTAGAGGTGAACAAAAGTCATGTATAAGAAACGTTGGTTTTTTTTCCCCTCGTCCTGTTTTGAGTGCAGGATTCATGCCAAAGCCAAAGAATTAAACAGAAAATCCCGATAGCAAAGCAGAAGAAAAACAAGCAGGCAAAGCATGCAGGAGGTGCTCTGGTGTCCCTGGGGTGTGGGCTGAGCAGCTTCATCCTGTCCCAGCTTATCAAAAAGGCTCTTTTTACAGAGCTGGTGGCAGTGGGAGCATCAGCTCAGCAACATCAGCACCAGAGAGGAGGGTTTGTGATTGCAGAGGGAGCTGAGCAGAGCAGGTGGAATGGCAGGGAGAGAAAGAAAAGCAGATTCACTCTTCTCCTCTTTCCTCCTCTTTTCCTTTCCTCCTCTTTTCCTTTCCTCCTCTTTTCCTTTCCTCTTTTCCTCCTCTCCTCTTTCTTTTCCTCCTCTCCTCTTTCTTTTCCTCCTCTCCTCTCCTCTTTCTTTTTCTCCTCTCCTCTTTCTTTTTCTCCTCTCCTCTTTCTTTTTCTCCTCCTCTCCTCTCCTCTCCTCTCCTCTCCTCTCCTCTCCTCTTTCTTTTTCTCCTCTCCTCTTCCTTTTTCTCCTCCTCTCCTCTCCTCCTCTTTCTTTCCCCTTTCCCTTTTTTTTCCTTTCTTTTTCTTCCCTCTATTTCCTTTCCTTTCTCTGTCTCTCTCTAGTGCACCACCAGCCAGTGCTTAGGAGGGAAAAAATGGATCTCTTCTCCCATGCTTTTATTTGCTGCACGAGTATGAAAGCAAGACATTTTTCTCTCTCCTTTCTCTCTGTCCATCTCTGCCTGTCTGTCCATCTTGTGTTTTGCATCCCACACAAGGATGGTGTGCTCAGGGTCAGCTTGTTGCTGTGGCAGTTGCATCTCTCCACCAGTAGCATAGCTCTGGGAGGCAGAGAGGTGCTCTCCGTGCTGGGACTGCTGCTTGCCTCCCTACCTCTGAAAATATTGATGGGTTTCATCTTTGTTCAGTCCTGTAGCTGTAAATTTGCAAACATGGAATATCTGCAATATAAAATAAGCCTGCAAAAAGAAGACTTGTACAAAAGGAATGACAAGATAAAAAGAAGTGAAACTGAATTGTCAGGGATTCCTTTTTTTCCCCAGAAATGTGGTTGTTAGCAAACATGAGGTGAATATTTCTGTCAATAATAAGGATTTCTAAATTATCCAGGAGTAAAGTAAAGCACAGGACTTAAGCTGCTACTAAAAGCCTTGTACAGCCATAGTCAAGAAAGCACATTTGACAAGATTTTATTGATGATGGGTTTACTGAAGCAAGCCCACAACTCCATCCCTGGAGTCACAGAAGGTGTAGAGGCAGCAATAAGAATGAGAAACTAGTTTTCATTATTTTTGTAGACTGGGTATAGTCTACAAATAAATATATCTATTTATTGGTATAGAAGCAGCACAATTAGTGGTTGTGAAGACTAAAGAAAATCACTATTTCTGTATGTAATACAGTGGAGAACTTGCCTCTGCTTATTCTTCTCTCTTTCCTTTTCAATTTCCCAAACAGTCTTTATGGTTTGGCAAGTGCTGAACAATGTGTTTTTAAAAAGCAAAGTGGTAAATAGATAGTGGTAAATACTGATCTTCTGCTCTTGCTGTGTTCATCTTTCTAATTGTTCAACTGACAGAGCTGCAGTTTCACTTTCTTTAAGGCTTTCAGAAGCCACACTCTGTCCATTAGCTGTGTTGGTTTCCAGTTCACCAGCATGGTGCAGGTTGATTGTGCTTCTTCCTCTGCACGATATGGTTGAGACTGGGAATAGCAATTAATATTCTGAGGCATCAGGAAGCAGCAAATCGTTTGATTGTTCAGTGACCAAGGTATAAAACACCTCAGTCTCTTTTTGCATACATTTGTGTGCTTATATTCTCAATTCCCAGCACTCTTCCCAGCTACTTGTCATCTGCCCAGATCTTCCCACTGCACTCCAGTACAGACACCAGCAGTGTGGATTGTGGTGGGATGAAAGCTGCAGTGTGTGCATAAAAGGAACCAAATTACTTACACTCAATTAACACAGCCATGCTGCAGAGATCACCAAACCATGGCTAAAGGCACCCTTTTATCTAATTACCTTATTTTCTCTCTGATTTGTGTCAAATTGGTTTTCGTTGTTATTGAAGAAAAAAAAAAAACCAGTTGCAGTTAGACTATGAATTTTAAAGAAACAACCATGAATGATACTGATGAAAACTTATTAGTGCAGGCCACTTGTTAAATTGTGAAGCAATGGGGAGTACAAAACATTGTGGTGGAAGATTGCTCAGCTTTGAATGTCTCAAATCCAATCTCATATGAACAGGCTCTGGTGATAAGGCAATAAATGCAGAGTTTATTTACAGGTTAAGTGAACAATTACTACAGACATTCCTTCCTGGATGCACAAGGGGAGCACAAAGTCTTAATAACTGGGATTTGGAGCTAGTAGTTCTCCTGAGAAATTCACGTGTCTCCTTCATGGGTCTGCTGAATGTGACAAAACAATCTCACTTTTCAGTTAAACTTCCTCTGGTAGGGCTGAGAGAGGAATAGGTCAAGTTCTGCAGAACTTCCACATTGGTAATACATTATGTTTGATGTTTAGCATTTATTCTTGCAATTTGCCCATGGAAATCTCCCAATATCCACTCGCCCTGAATGAATATATGTGTACATTAAGTTGGCATCAAGTTGGAAACAGGATTTTGACCTTCGGAGTATCTGGCATTAGCACATATCCTAGTTGGGTTATGCTCTGGCATGGAGCAAACATAACATCTTCTTGCCTTTCTTTCCCTGCTGGTCACTTTGCATTCTCTGCTGCTGTACAAGCTTTAGGCATTGCCTGGATTTCCTTTACATGGAGCAGGAATTTCAACCCTGGATTCTTGGCTCCAGTATCTCTTGTCAGATGCACACCATGCGTTGGCTTTCCTCCCGCTGCAGTGTAGAAGCCAGCTGGTGTTCCTGCAGGAGGATAGTCTTTGTGGCACTCAAAAGGGGGCTGTAGGATTGATGGAAAGTCTGAGCTTTCTCCACTTACCTTCTTGTGAAGTTGACTGAAAATTTTGTCTCTTTATACATTGTCTTAAGGCTGTTCTTTGATGGAGCTGCACCTTGAATCCCAGGTTCAGTTTTGGGTCCCTCACTCCAAGAAGGACATTGAGGGGCTGGAGTGTGGCTAGAGAAGGGCAATGAAGCTGGTGAGGAGTGTGGAGCACAAGTCTGGTGAGGAGCAGCTGAGGGACCTGGGGTTCAGCCTGGAGAGAAGGAGGCTCATGGGAGAGACCTTCTCGCACTCTACAACTACCCAAAAGGAGGCTGGAGCCAGGTGGGCTTAGTCCCTCCTCCCAGGTAACAAGAGATAGGACAAGAAGAAACAGCCTCAGGTTGTGCCAGGGGAGGTGTAAGTTGGGTAGTGGGAAAAATTTCTAGTGTTGTCCAGGGCTGGCCCAGGCTGCCCAGGGCAGGGCTGGAGACCCCATGGTCCTAGGAGGGGATTCCAAGCCATGGAGCTATGGTGCTGAGCGCCATGGGTCAGTGGTGCACTGGCAGTGCTGGGTTAGTGGTTGGATTTGATGATCTGAAAGGTCTTTTTCAGAAAATGGATTTACATCAATTTAGTATTTGGCTTCCTCTGCACTACCAGTGATGGCAGCTGAGTAGGTTGTGAGTACCAACACTGAAATCCAGACTATATTGTATTTTTTGTTATAGAGGAAATTGGTCTCTGTTCCAATCTAAGTACTTGCTGCAAAATTATTCTGCTGAATAATACTCCAGTTCATTTGCTCTTCACTACACTCCTGAAACTCCACGTGCGTCCTTGCTTAAAATCAGCACCAAGTGTAGCTGGTAATGAAATAATTCAAATTTAGTTTCTTTTGTTTCATGATGCACAAATAGAAAGTCATTTAAGTGTGACAGATTTTATTCATCCGCGATAGTTGCTCATCTGAAATGCTATTGAGGTTCAGTAATTGGAGCTCTGAAATACAGTATTTGACAGATGGTGTGGGTGGTTGTGCCATTTCCATGATAAATCTACTTACAAATATAACCAGGAGGAAGTTGTCTTCATTCCTTGACTGTGGCAACAGATAGATGGAGAAAGTGACAAACCACAACAGGAGAATGGATTTGTGTCTTGGTTCTTCATTTTCCTGCTATAATGATCTGCATTTTTTTTTAGACAAGTGCAAGTGAAAGATTTCTTTTTACTTTGAAAAGAAGCTGCTGTAAATGCTAAAATATGCTTTCAGTAGCCTTTCTTTTCTTACATTTCCTTTGAAGCTTCTCCTTTAGTGAATTACTTTTGTAATGTCTTACGGCACCGTTAGAAAGCTTCGCTCTTTTTAGATGAAAATAAAACAGATCTTTGCTAAGATAAGTTTACTGCTAAAAAAAAAGAAGATATTAGAGGCTAGAGAGATGGACAGTCCCATTGCCCCAGGGCTTACTGTTGAAATGTAGAGATGATCAAGTGGTAGAAATAAAAATCTACTGCATTATCCAGATTTCATATTCTGTTTTATTCTCTTTGTGTTTTCACAGAAATCACTGATGCTGGTACCAGAGGAACTCAAGATACAGTTAAGGGTGTGAAAAGAAAAAAGATTGTGACTGAAAACCACCTTAAAAAAATACCCAAATCGCCTTTGAGAAACCCTGCCGAGGCCAAGGTTAAGCAAAATGTAGACCCTTCACCACTGAAAGCTCTTCCAGATGCCTCTGAACTCGCCACATCACAGGATCACCTGCCCCTGCAGAATGGAAACCAGTGCACCAAACAGAACGGGGGAGCTCTCGGCACCGAGAGAGGTGTGGAAGCGGCCAGAGCGGAGACCCCGGCGCAGAGCAGGCGGTCGCTGACCCCTCAGTCCTCAGACGTGGGTAAACAGGCGGTGGGGGACGCTGCTGCCGACCAGCTGAGCTCCCCAGAGAAGAAGCCTCTCTCAAACTCCTCCTCGAGTAAAACAAAGACTGACAGTAATGAATGTATTAATTTTGTCGATTGCAGTACGTCTTCCCCGTGCACACGTACTGCTTTCGATGTCTTACTAAAAGCTATGGAGCCTGAACTGAACACCTTAGCACAGGAGTGCCCCCCTTATGGGATGCAGATAGAGAAACTGAGACCAAATAAAACTGTAAGCACCTCTTCTAGTCTCACGTCCAACACAATGAGCGTCCAAAACCAGACTGTGTTGTCACAGCAGGAGTTTGCAGGTGGACCTCACTATTACCCGTGCACGTTGAACAACGTGCACGTAGCAGCAACAGCCAAGACTGGACAAGCACCAGGCCAGTCAGTTTCATATTCTCAAGATCTTCTTTCTAAAACCAGTCAACAAAATCACCAGGTTGTTATGTGTCCAAGTTTCACTAGATCGCTGGTGCAACAGCAGAGTCAAGAAAACCCAAAGCTCCAGCAGATATACAGCATAGCAGTCACTTCGTCCGTCGTTCCCACCTCATCTTCCACTGTAACTCAGGTTTTTCCCCCAAACCAGTTAGTAGCTAGTTCTTCACCTTTGTCCATTAGCACATCAAGCTCAACACACTTGTCTATAGGTCCCATGTATAATTCAGCCCAGATAGCATCAGTTGTAAACCATGGTGTAGAACAAATATGTAACCTCTTGAAAGACCAGAAGCCTAAAAAACTGGGGAAGTATGTCTGTGAGTATTGCAATCGGGCCTGTGCCAAGCCCAGCGTTCTCCAAAAGCACATCCGATCCCACACCGGAGAGCGGCCCTACCCTTGTGTGACCTGTGGCTTTTCCTTTAAAACCAAAAGCAATCTGTACAAGCACAAAAAATCTCATGCGCATGCTATCAAGCTTGGGCTCGTCCTACAGCCAGATTCAGGTGGCCTCTTCTTATCCCACGACTCAGACAAAGCACTTAGCATTCATTCTGATGCGGAGGAGAGTGGTGAAAGTGAAGATGAAGGCACTGCTGATGAAAGGCAAGATGAGCAGGAACTGGAACCCACGCCAATAGTGAAAGTCATTTCAAGTGCAGAAACCCTGAGGAAAGGAAGCCCCGTTCCAGTGAGCAATGCTGATTGTGTACCAGGTGACTCTTCCTTGCACGACACAGAACCTCAAGTCAGGGCAGCTCTACCAAAAGTAGTTGTACATCCCGTGAATGTTTCTCCATTAAGGGCTGACAGCCCAAAAGTGACAGAGCCAGCACCCGAGCTTGCTGCAGCCCAGAGGAAAGGAGATTTTAAGGTGACAGCTCTTCAGTCCAGTTTAACACACACGGCCTCGTTCAAGGAGAACGACATAAAGCACCATCAGAAAGTAGAAATGGGCCTTTCGGAGGAGCAGCCGGGATCCGCAGCGGGAGCGGGGCACGCTCAGCTCCAGAGGCAGCAGGCAACCGATGGTTCCCAAGATCAGCAAGGGAAGTGTCTGTTGAGCCCAAGAAGTTTGGGTAGCACAGATTCGGGTTATTTCTCTCGTTCTGAAAGTGCCGACCAAACGATGAGTCCCCCGGCCCCTTTCGTAAGGGGCTTGCTGACCTCTGAGAAAGATCCCAGCAAAAACCTGCCCAGCGTGCCACGGGCGAGCAGCGTGGTGGCATCAGTGGTGCAGACCGTTTGTGCCGACAAAAACCTGGTTCTCTCTGGCCAAATGAGACCTCCCATGGCAACCAAAACTCTCGAGGAGAGGATCTCCAAGTTGATTTCTGACAATGAAGCCGTGGTGGATGACAAGCAGTTAGATAGTGTGAAACCGAGGAGAACATCTCTCTCGAGAAGAGGAAGTATCGATTCACCAAAATCCTACATATTTAAGGATTCTTTCCAGTTTGATTTAAAGCCTATGGGAAGAAGGACTAGCTCAAGCTCTGATATACCAAAGTCTCCTTTCACACCCACTGAGAAATCAAAGCAAGTTTTTCTTCTCTCTGTACCATCCCTTGACTGTTTACCTATAACAAGAAGTAATTCCATGCCTACTACCAGTTACTCAGCAGTACCTCCAAATGTAATACCTCCTTCTCATCCCCTCCGGGGAAGTCAGTCGTTTGATGATAAAATTGGCTCTTTATACGATGATGTTTTTGTATCAGGACCTGCTACTCCACTGAACCAAGGTGGACATCCTCGGACCCTTGTCAGACAGGCAGCAATAGAAGATTCTTCTACTGGTGAAAACCAAGTTCTCGGGTCGGTGCGATCTGTGGAAGAAGGTTACCTGGGGTGTAATTTATCAAATGAGTCATTATTGCAAAGGAGCAAGTCCCTGGCACAGGGATCAAATCTAGAAAAAACAAAGAAGTCCCCTCAGGTGCGAGGAACAATGTTTGAGTGTGAAACCTGCAGAAACAGGTACAGAAAACTGGAAAATTTTGAAAACCACAAGAAATTTTATTGTTCAGAGTTGCATGGACCTAAAACTAAAGCAGCCATCCGAGAGCCGGAGCATAAAACTGTTCCAAACAGTACACAGCCTCAAATTCTACACTACAGAGTCACTACTTCAACTGGTGTCTGGGAGCAGACACCCCAGATAAGGAAAAGAAGGAAAATGAAGAGTGTTGGTGATGATGATGACCCCCAGCAAAACGACACGAGTGTACCCTCGAAGAACACAGAAGGCCAAAGCAAGACAGCAAATCCCTCCAGCCTGACAAAACACAACACAACAACAGTGGTGGGCTCACAACAGCCAAACAAGCTGCTACTTCAGAATTCCCAAATCCAGCTTGTGGCTCGAGGCACAGAGCAGACAACAGAGCCAAAGACGGCTCCGCTCATTGAAAAGCAGGTGAGTTCAGCTGGGCAAGAAAAGGTGGAGCTGAAAAGACAAGGGACTGGCATTTCGGTGATCCAGCACACCAACTCTCTGAGCAGAAATAGCTCCTTCGAGAAATCCGACTCGTTTGAAAGAGCATCCCCAGTTTCTTCTCAAGAGCCCAACAAGGTTGCAAAACACCGTTCTTTGAATACCATTGTCATCCAAGAGGATAGACACTCTCACCTGAGTACTCCCCAGCATCATCCAGCCCGGTCCTCAGAAGCAGCCAGAGGGGAGGTTCAGGGAAGCCAGCTCATTTCTACTGAGAGAAGTGCTCCACTTCAGCCCTCCAGACTTGTTCGCCAGCATAACATCCAGGTGCCTGAAATCCTGGTGACGGAAGAACCAGACAGGGACCAAGAAAACCAATGCAACGATCAGGAAAAGCCAGAGAGGTTTAATTGGCCACAGCGCAGCGAAACGCTGTCAAAATTGCCAACGGAGAAGCTTCCACCCAAGAAGAAGAGAATTCGCTTGGCTGAAATGGAGCATTCGTCTGCTGAATCGAGTGTTGACTCCACACTCTCCAGAAGCCTAAGTCGGGAGAGTAGCTTGTCTCATGCCTCCAGTTTCTCAGCTTCACTCGATAAAGATGACACTTTGAAGGCTGAGAACCTTTCCAAAGCAGAGCCTGTTAGTAAGTCATCAGAATTCCTCATGATTCCCGCTGGCTCACACGCACTGGCTGTGCCTGGACCTCAGTACCGGGAAATGAGACGTGCTGCCTCAGAGCAAATCAGCTGCACACAGCCATCCATGGAGGTTGTGGACTACAGGAGCAAGTCCTTTGACTGTGGGAGCATGTCTCCACCAACACCTGCCCCGCTCGTAGACGTGGCCACTCCGAAAGCCTCATCTGGAAATGGAGCTACTGGACACGTGCCTCTGCTAGAAAGGAGGAGAGGGCCGTTTGTAAGACAAATATCTTTAAACATTGCTCCAGAAAATCATCAGCCTCAAGGTAAAACGACTTCTGCATTTCAGGCAGCTCATGTGACAGATGTGCCCCCAGTGGCGTTGCACAGGCTGCCCCCCTCCAGCAAGGCTTCGGTGGAGTTCCCCCCAAGTACTCAGCATTCACAGCCTCATTCCAGGCCTCACTCAGCAATGCAGAACTGTAATCCTGTCAGCCTGTCTTCAGTCCAGCAGCCTCTAGATCATGTGTTGAATACTCAAGGACAGGCATCCTCAGCTCATCAGCCTTCCCAGACATCTGCTAAAACATCAGCCCAAGGGGAACAAGTGAGCACATATGCATTTCCTTGTCATCCTGATGAAAAAAAGGATTGTTTTGCTCCAAAGTATCAACTCCACGTGAAAACATTACATATAGGTCAGCCGTACTCTTCTAAATTGCTAAAGAATACTGTATCAGCTCAGGTTGGTCCAAGTCAAGTCGGGGCAGACCAGAACTCATCCTCCTTTGAACTGCAGACAAAATTGTCTGACATGTCCAATCCCTACTCCGTGCCTCCTCTAAAGCAAATGGTCCCTAATGACTGCAGCAGCCAAATCCATCCGATTCCTCCCTTCGTGGTTCCCGTCCGTATCCACAGCAGCATGCCGTCCTACGGCTTTGCAACAGTCACACCCCTTCCTCACATTGTAGTGACCCAGGATCAGGCAAAACAATCCGTTTGCAAAACAAACCTTGCGACGGTGCCAACGCTGGAAGGCAAAACGCAGCTGCCAAAACCTCACAAAGATCACCAGAGGACTTTGCCAAATTCCTTTGAGTTTGAAAATTCGCAACCAGAAAGTGGAAGCAGAAACTCCCCCTCATCGAGCTCTTTGAATATCATTCAGAAAGTGCCAGTTAGTGGACTCTACCCTCAGCCAGAAGCTACAGCTTCAAGTAAGCGCATGCTTTCCCCGGCCAACAGCTTAGATATTGCCATGGAGAAACAGCAAAAACGTGTTAAAGATGAGAGCGGAGCTGCCTGCGTGACAGATGCCAGACCCCTGCATCCCCTGAACGTTCGATCTACCGACCCTCCCAGTAAGCAAAAGAAACCAGTTTTGGTAAGACAGGTTTGCACCACAGAGCCTCTTGAAAATCACCTCTTAGATCCCGAGGGTGTTGCACAGCATGAAAAGAGCAGCAAGGCTGGTCCTTCAGACCTGCTGTTGCCTGACCACCATTCATCTGACGCCGGGGCTTCAGAAACCCTGAAGGAGTCATTGGAATCTGAAGACCCTGAGTCTTCAGTATCACCTGTGTTTGTGGTTAGAAAACCTGAGTTGTCCCCAGGGAATAACCAGAGTTCTCTTCTCAAGGCTGTAAGTAGCAGTCAAGAGAGAAGGTCCCCAAGTAGCGGTAATGAGAACAAGCACATCAACAGCCAGGGCCAAGCAAAGCCTGGCACGACTCTGGCCGCGATGAACGCGGGAGAAATGCAGAGATTGTCCTTTCCAAGCCTCAAAACCACAACAAGTTTTACCTGGTGTTACCTCCTGAAGAGGAAACCACTGCACCTGCTGCAAAATGATCAGAAAACCTCAGCCTATTCTACGTGGACCGTTAGTCCCAACAACCCCAATCCTCTTGGTTTGTCCACAAAGGTAGCTCTGTCCCTCCTCAACTCCAAACAAAAAGTTGAAAAGCCTCTGTACACTCAAGCAAGGACGACTCATCCCAGATCTGATGTCCTGGTCTACTCCAGCAAGTGGAAGAACAGCCTAACCAAGGTACTTAAGCTATTCCTGGTCTGTACTGGTCGTTTACAGAGGATTTTCTTTGGAAGTCATGCTTGTCCGTGTTTTAGGGGATGTAATATGCCTGGCATGTATAATATATGTGCTTCTTTATTTTAGTTACGCTGGATCAAACTGCTAAAAAGATCTTAAGTAATGCCATTAAGAAACCTTCTCATAAGGATTTAGTGCTTTTCATGGAAATTAGTTCCTGGGTTTAAATCTGAACACAAAGTCTTTTATTGTGGCAGAAATGTGGCTGGTTTTGAAACGCAAAAAAATACTTCTGATGTAAATATTTCTTAAATGCTTTGAACTGAAAACAGATTCATTTAAGATCATAATTGCATATTTTGCCTTAAAAGTCAGCTGGTATTTTCAGTTACCAGAGAACACTCAGCCCAAACAGGTGTCCACAGATACACCATGAAAATATTTTTCACCTTTGCTGGTCATCTAACTGTGAGAGGAGCAACACACCATTTCTGAGGTGTTTGTGATCCTGAAAACACGATGTCATCCCAGAGGCAGAGGTGGCAGAGCAAACAGTCACTTGTTATCTCCTTTGCTGTCTCAGGTTTGCACCCATGTGATCGGGATTTCACTCACTGGGTGGTTTTGTTACAGACAGGACCAAATCTGAGCTGGTTTGCACTGGACCTTAGGGATTGAACCCCCATCTGTGAATGGGTGAAGGTGGCTCTCTGCTCTGTAGTAGAGGTGGCTGTGTCTGTTTAGTGGGCCCAGTGCTACCTTTTATTGTCCCATCTCATGAAGCCATAACGTTTTCAGTGTGGTTCTGTGGTCTTCTTTGCTGTATACACCATGTCTTAGATGGCAAACTTCTCTTTAGAGCTGAAAAAGGGGGGCATTAGCCATGGACCTCCCTTTCTGCAGGACATAGAAATGGCTTTCTGGGGGGCAAAGCCAATCATAACCTGTCCTAGTCCTGCAGTCTGCCATCAGCAAAACCTCCCAGGCAGCGGGCTGGGAACTGGGGTCCATAGGGTTGGTAGCTGTTCCAGAGGCATACCACAGCCTTGGGAAAAGATGGGCATTGCTGAGCAATGTTGGAGGTCAGCCTGGGATGTTTTTGTCTTTGCCAGATGTTTTTGCTAAGATACAAAGTCATCAATGGGGAATAGAATAATAGGATGAGGAACTGTGTAAGAGGAAGAAATAGTTTCAGAATTATAGAGGGAGTAGAGAAGACAGGCTGAAAACAAAAGGGCATTTGAGTTAATCCTGGTCCTCCTGAAATCAGCAGGAAACTTGGCTAGTGGTTTTGTTGGAGGTCGAAACTTCATCTGTAATGTTTCGTGTACATACAAGCTGCTGAGATTGTGTTAGTGCTGTAACTGAACTGAAACCTTGGTTCCATGTTAGTGTGTTGCCCTTGTTTAAACCTTTTTCAGCCCATTCCCTCGTACACTTCATGAGACGATGCAAGTGGAAAAAAGAAAGGAAAAGAAAAAAGGATTAGAAGTTTTAGGGATTTGTTCACTGTACATAGTTAAGTGAGTTTCACATCAGTTGTGTCATCTACTCGTTTCTGTTTCATTTTGAAAGAGCCAGTCTATTAGCAGAAGTTCTTAGCTACCAAAGTGACGTCCTTGCCTCTTGAAGAACAAATGTTGTCTACAAACAATTTCTGCTTAGACTATAAATAATGGATAATGATATTTTGAAAAATATTTTGACAGCGCCCTTTGCAACACTCCAGGAGCAGTAAGTAGGCAGCTGTCAGGTACATTTACACTGCTTCTACCACAAAAGAACCCCAGTTATTAATCTTTCTCCAGGCTTTTCTCACTGAGGTTTGAATGAAGCACCCGGGCCTGGTGAGAATGAAGAGTTCTTAAGCTCTGCTTGGGGCTGATTTACAGGCTTTACTCAGAGCCATTAGGAAGGATGAAAGTGCAGGGAGAAAGCACCAATTAAAGTTTAATTGGCATCCCGGATTGTAGGAGTGAAGCCTAGGATGGTAGAAATTAAACATTACAAAGACCTGCTATGGCCAAACACCTCCAGAGTTATCTGCCTCCCCTTTAAAGGACTCGGGCAGTGGGATTTCAGCTGCTGATCCAATGTACTTCTGTTTTAATAGTCTCCAGTTAGACCCAGTAATAGAGTAGCTGATGGCAACGTGGAAACTTCCTCACAGAAGCTATGTTTAAAGGAAGCAAAAACTGAAATTCCTTATTCAGTTCAGGCCCAGTACTGTTATTTTTTCTGGATGAACCTGAGAATGGAAGACATTGTAGGTCCGTTTCCTCCTACAAAAACACAAATCGCTGGGACTTGTGTTTGCTCAAGTGGCTTGCACACTGTAACCCTGACTTGCCAGTGAGCTCTGGGTGCTGCTGTGATCCAGTTCCTAGCTCATAATCTGTGCAGCACTGTTAATGTCACCTCCTCTTTCACAGTCCTTGGTGTTAGATGTGCCCATGGAGCAACTGCTCATCTTCTCAATCATGAAGGGACTTCCTGGGGTTGCTCCCAGAAGGGAGTCGGGTTTAGGGAGGTATCTGCTGCTGCTCACTCACTAAACAGGCAGTTCTGCAGACAATAGACACCGTGGGAAATGAAGAGGCACATGAACAAAACACAAACAATCAGGAACCCCGGGGACTCCTCTCTGTTTGCTCTTCACAATTCCCTGCTGGGTGGCAATAGGTGAAGTTGCCACGTTCCAGTGATTCAGGGAACAAGCCACAAAATGTTATTGTGAAAGAAGCACCTGGAATGAATGCAGCAGGTTAAAATATAACCTGCATCAAGAAGGATTATTTTTATCTCCCTTTATTCTATTTATTTTTTTTTTTCCCCACTACTTTTCCTCACCTGAAGTCATTGTGTTGTCTCAGTCCTTCCTCACTGATCTTGACTCCCTCCTTCAAAGCAAATCCATAACCTGGGTAATATTCCAGGTTATTCCAGTATTCCAGGGTGAAGGTTTTAAGGCAAGAATAGGCTAAAGAATGGAAAGTTTCTCCTAACTGAAAAACTCTCCATTCTTGGATGAGGTGCCACAACGGTCCAGCTCACCACTGGAAAGTAGTTAAATAGAGAAGATTTTTATGTGTAAACTAATAAAAGTTTAAAGATATTAAAAACATTTTCCTCAAGTGGCCATGTGCCAATGGGAAAAAATGGTTAATGAATATTCTAATCTGAAATTTATAACTCTGATGATTCTGGCTCCCAGCACTTTTTTTTTTTTTTTTTTTTTTTTCCAAGGGACGTTGTAAAGCAGTATAAAGTATCTATTGAACTCTGGTCTCTGGGCAGCATTGAGAGCAGGGTTTTTTCCAGTTTTATACCAGTAATTGAAGACAGTGGAGTTAAACTGGAGGAAAGTCAGTAAAGTAGGAATGAATCATGGGTCTTGTCTCTATGAGAGAGGAGAGAAAAGTCTGTGTTAGAAATGGGAGGCGTAAGTGAAGGTGGAAATGAACATTTTACAGCACTGCTGTTTTTCTGCCCTTTCCACCAGTACATGTGGCATTTGGGGGGATTTTTGATGAGGGACACTAAAAGATTTCCACACAAGGAACCTCTGCTCCTTAAGAGCCTGGCTGCTCTTGAAGATTTAGAGGGCTCAAGACTCTTCAGCATCAATGTGGAATTTTTCAGAAAACCCTCAAATCTTGGGGTTTTTTATAATTCTATTTTAATTGGCAGCAAGCATTTCTGTAGATTTGTGACAGAAACTCAGTGTTTCTCTTAGAGCAGCTCTGTGGTAGCAGCATTTTGCATGTTTTAAGACACTGAAACAACTGTTAAAATAGCATCTAACCAGTGAATTCCAATCCATCCATGGGAAGTAGGTGGTGATTTGAACACCTCCATTAGGTCATCTCATGTCTGTCCATAAATGTGTGTGAAAAGAAGAAGGGATGGGGGGAGATATCCAGAGGCACTTGGCCTTGTGTTAGTTTTGTGAATGTGCAGTTTATTGCAGAGCTGTTTCACTGTAGTTTGGGTAACAAAGTAGGCTAAATACTTCTGAAATCTTTTTTCCTTCATCTTTTCATTCTTGAAAATTAATTCTGGGGAGGACACAACATCAGGCACTTAAAGACTTCCTTATTCCAGCTGCTGGGAATATTTGTACACTACTGGCTTTATTGTATGTGTTCTGTGTTTTTCTCCTGCTCTTTTCTGGTTAGGTTACAAATGTCACCTTGTCACTGCAGTGGAAACAAAAGCAATTCAGGTAGTGTATAGGAACAGCTGAGTTGCTGTTACTGGAGTAGTCTCTGCTTGTGGTGTTCCTCATCCAGCACATCTCCTCCTTCCTGTGGATGCTGTTAAAACATGCAGGGTGACATTTCTTCCTACACACAGTTGTCATGTGTGCTCAGATATTTGAGAATCCAGTCCAAATCAGTCAGAGGGCTGGGTGAAGGCACACAGAGCAGAGGGGCACTTGCAGCCCATGTGGGTGGTGGGTTCATGGGGCTTTCAGTTGAATAGGAAGGTGCATTTCCTCTGATATCTCATTGATTCCACCACCTCAGCCACATTCCTCATCAGGTGGGATGTAGTGGTGGTGGCTGAGACCTCATGGAGGAGTCTGGGCAAGGAGCATGTGCCAGAGTAATGTAACAACCAGTGTAATCCATTGGGCATTTTAAGGCAGCCAGTGAAGCCATTCCTCTTGCCAAGAGTTCACCAGTTAACAGCATTGAATTCTGTAATGGGTAGAGAAACCATAAAGCCAGAATTATTATTTTTTTTTTCATTCTCATGATTTTATCCACTTATCAGTATCAGCAAACACAGTAAGTGTGCCAGCTCCGTGGGTAGAACAGTTTATAATACAGCAGTAATAATTACTGGCTAATTGGATTGTTCCTTCATTGTTGCCCTTTTTTCTAAATAACCTAGACTTGGGAAGAGTAGATTTTAATTGGCAAATGTTGGGGGAACTCATCCTTCTTTAAATAAAAAATAATAATTTTTTTAATTACTTAATTAATAATCATGGGAAATGGAGAAATGAAGTGGGATGGAGAGCAGCCAGGGATGCCCTTCCCTCTCCCTGCCCCTGCCCTGCTGCATTGCTGGGGATGTGCTACCAAAAGATCAGGACCTGAGCAGTGGAGGAAAAGCACAAATAATTGGTTTGGCACTGAAGTTCTCCCCTCTTGAAGGGGGCAGCAGGTCATGCAGCTGCAGAGCCCATCTGTGTGGTCCAGGACAGAGGAGCAAATCTATAGCTGTTCAAAAAGCTCTTGGGTTTGATGGTTGAGCATCTTTTCTCTGTGGAAGGCTGTCTGTGAGCTAAAAACCTGCACCTTCCCAGAAGAAGAAAGAGGCATCTCCTGCTGCAAATTCAGAGCATTCCTGCTTTCCTACAGTGCCATTATCTCCATATTGATTCGTCAGTCATAGTCAATGCATAGTAGAAAAGAAATTTAGCAAAAGACATTTTTTTGTTTCATGTATCCTAACAGTTTTATAAGATCAGTTATTATAATTGTGACTTTTATGATGCTTTTCTTCATCATAATTTACAGTTTTGAATGGCATGTGAACGACCCAACTTTTAATGATCTGCATTATCTCATTTTCTTTCAGCGAGCATTAAATAGAAAAAAAATGGCTGCAGCTGAATTCAGCAATAAGGAAAACTCTGAATCAAGCACTGAGCACGATAAAGAAAATTCCTTTATCAAAACTGAACCAAGAAGAGTTAAAATATTCGATGGAGGGCAAGTGTTGCACTTTGTATATTAGCTGTTGTTGGGAAGATCTTTTTCTGCCTTGATTCTAGCCTTTGCAGGGCTGTTCATTCCTGGTTGATTTATTTTAAAGCACAGTTCCCATACTGTGGTCTGTGGACGTTGGTTTATGTTTCCAAGAAAAATGGAAAGTCATCAAGAAGTGTGGAGCCATGAGAGTTACAGGGGGGGATGAAATAAAGAACAGCAGGCACTGCAGTTCTCTTGGCTCTTTTTTTTTGTTTGTTTCCAAAGGATGACCATTAATCAGCAGGAAAGGCAGCAAGATACAGCTGTAGATGTAAATTCTTTCCCTATATTTCTCTTCCTGATAAATAATACCTGTTCTGCAATAAGGTTGCATAACTGTAGCCAGGGAGGATATAGACCAGGGGGTAAGCAGCAGGCTGCAGTCTGGTCCCTGGCAGTTCTCTGTGGAATAGGCAGGCTGGAAAACTCCTGATTTTTGACAAGTGCCATGGAAATATTTCCTGAGAGCCCTGTAATACTTCACAACATTTGGCTGCTATGAGTAACAGTTGCTTTAGCCACAGGGTTGTCCCTTCTAGAACAACTTATAAACCAAATTAATTTTACTTTTTTTAGTAGAAAAGTGCCAGTGACACTTCCAAAAACTTTTGAGCACAAATGGTGTCTATTTTATTGTTCTCCTAATTGGTGGCGGGCTCTAGGGCTTTCCATTTATTGGTTCCCAGTTTGAATCCAGTCTAGGCCAGCAGTTAAGCCATTACCCAGGTCAAACCTTGCTGCATGCCTGAGCTCAGATCCAAACGTTGCAGGGGACTGGTCACCAAAGCTAAGCAGGACCTTGGTCATCCTTGAGCAGAGATATTGGGGGTGTAACTGAATCCCAGTTGCTTTTTCCACCTAGAGATAGTCCCAGTCCAGAGCACACAGGTAGGGAATTTTAGAGAGCTTCCAATTTTTCTTAACTAATGTTGTTCCATTTCTACATCCAACACAGAGCCTCAAAGATGCTCTTTTCAAGCTTCCTCATGGTGCTCAAACCTGCTGGGGGTTGGGCTAGATGATCTTCTAGGCCCCTTCCAACCCCTAACATTCTGTGATTCCAAGAACTGACATATTTAAAAGTATGTTCCTGTGTTACAGAGAGGAAATTTGGAATCTTTAAATACTTAGTGCCAAGTGGTACCTTTATTTAAAGAATAAGCTATGTTGGTTTTCCTACAGAAATCCATGATTGCCTAGTGAGATATCTGCTGTGAGTTCAGCAAATAAATGCAGAAGTTGATCAGAAAAGGAGCACGATGGGTTTTGTCAGTCAGTCATTTTCAGTCATTGCATCCATTCTAACCGTTCTGGCCAGATGAGGGTTTCTTCACTGGAATCACTTCCCCCTGCCCACTCATCTCTCTCCCCTGTGCTGCTGTTACTAGGTACAAGTCAAACGAAGACTACGTGTATGTGCGGGGCAGGGGGAGAGGGAAATACATCTGTGAGGAGTGTGGGATACGTTGCAAGAAGCCCAGCATGCTGAAGAAGCACATCCGCACCCACACCGATGTCCGTCCTTACCACTGCAACTACTGCAACTTCTCCTTCAAAACTAAAGGTGGGGGCACTTCACTTTATTCATTTCCTTCCCCTTCTTTGGTTTTGTTTTCACTTTCACATTTAAAGTAGAATTCTTCTCACATACGGCTGTTCATAAGCTAATGAAGTTGCCTCTCTGTGGGGTTTGATGGGCAAATATTCAAATCTCTGTAGCTCATGCTTGCTTTCCCATTGTTTCTATGCGGTGAGAGATTGGGATGGCAGAGAGAAGTCATGGGAGGATGATGAAAGTTAGGTGAAGACAGATGAGCTGTTGGCTGCCAATAGATAGGGATTGAAACACAGAATTTTAAGTGCTTAGTGGTGATCTTTGGCATGTGTTGTACTTCTGTTGGCACTCAACTCATGGAACATCTTCCTTAGGAGGAAAGGCTGAGAGCCCTGGGACTGTTTGGCATGAGAAGAGAAGACTGAGAGGGGATCTGATCAATGGTTACAGATATCTGCAGGGTGGGTGTCAAGTAGAAGTGGCCAGTCTCTGTTCAGTGGTGCCCTGTGACAGGATAAGAGTTGATGGTAGTACGTGAAACTCAGGAAATTCCACCTCAACATGAGGAGGAACTTCTTCCCTGTGAGCGTAACAGAGCCTGGCACAGGCTGCCCAGAGAGGTTGTGGAGTCTCTTTCTCTGGATCCATTGCTCTGTGGGCTGCCCTGAGTGATTCTCCTCTGGTAGGGGGGTTGCACCCAGTGATCTCCAGAGGTCCTTCCCAACCCCTACCATTCTATGATTCTGTAATGGCTCTAGGTAAGAAACTGGCCTTTATAAAATTAATATATTAAAACAGTTTTTATACCCTTGAAGAACAAGGTTCATTTCCTACTTGAACTTCTAAGACCCAAAGATGGACTCCTACTTTTTAAAACCTGTTTACACCAGGTATTTAGAATCATAGACTTGTTTAGTTTTCAGATCATCACATCCATGCAAGTACTTAAATGCATCCTGATTTAAGCAGCCTGTACATTAAACATTGGTATATCTAGGACTCAAAATAAGTGAAACAGACAGGAGAAGTTCACAGCCAAAACACTTTCAGTGAAAAAAATTCTAAGTAATAAATTTTTTTGTTGGCTTTGAACATTATTTAGCAATAATCCCCCTCAGCTGCAACCTCAGGAACATTTTTCTTTTCAGTGGGTTTGAGACTACTCAGCAGTTGGGTGGAAAACATCCAGGAAATAAGCCAGTGCTGCAAAAAGTGGGATGGATATTCTCTGGATGTGTCAAACCCTATCACTGCCTCCTGGCACGCTGGGTCGTCATGGAGCCTTTCAGATGAAGTGCTGGAGTGAACACCCAAGGAATTCTGAGGAGGGTTTTTGCAGGGTGGGGGTGCTGGCTAAGTTCACATCCTTGAGCTCTGCCCATTTGAAATTCTCTCTGGTTTTGGTTGTAGCAGATACTTGTATTTGCTCCCTCTTCTGCTGTTGCCATGATGGATGTTTTGTAAACCACCCTCTGTGCCAGGACAGCAATTCCAGTCACTCCATGCAGTATGTAAAGCTGGGAAATTTGCTGTCTGTGACTCACTATAGTCATGTAGGTTCCTAACAATTATTTCCCTATTTGGGGTGAATTACTACCTTCATATCCAAGCAGGAATAAAATCTTCTACAACCATAGGAGAGCCACCATTTCACCCACTGTCATTTCTACCTCAAAGAAGCAGGTTTTTGAGAGACAGTAGGAACTTTTAAGCATGAAGTGAGCAGTTAGTTGCAATAACACACATTCCACAGATGTCATAACTTACCAACCTTTACTCTTAACCTTTTCTTGATGCTATTTGCCATATTTTCTTTTCAGAAGGGGGATGAGCAGCCTGTGGGCCCTCTCAGCAGTTGTGCATTCACTTTTCAGATTCAGATCAACGATGTCAGTGTTCTGCCTTGGAATAAAATTAATCTGTTTGTTTAGATCAGCAGTGAAAATTATGCTAAAAATAGGATCCATGGAATACTGAGAGAGCTGTGATAGGTACTTGGGTTTCCTGTCAGCGTGGCTTTGCAGACTGAAGCAGCCAGAAATAAATGAGGGATCTTTTACACTAGTGCAAAACACATCATCAGCCAGGAGTTACAGCCTAATCTGCTTTATTTCAATGAATAACTTAGTGAAATGTAGCCAGAGAACTGGGAGAAATGGTGATGAGTCTGCTGCAGCCCCTGACAGCCTGAATTGAGGGCCAAGGGGCTATTGAGTGTAAAATCAAATTATACATGTGGTTATCAATGCAGCTGAATAAGAGAGTCTATTTGTGTACATTTGTACGTCACTGAGCAGTTAATTTGGTTTGTTTTTTTCATTTCTTTCTGAAGGAAATTTAACAAAACATATGAAGTCAAAGGCACATAGCAAGAAATGCATGGATTTGGGAGTCTCAGTGGGCTTGATAGACGACCAGGATGGAGAAGAAGAATTTGGTAAGAAGAGAAAATCTCCTTTTCTTTACTACTTTTTTTTGTAATTACTTTGTCATCCCAGTTTCTTACCCTTTCTTTTGCAAAGCTTTAAAATTCTTGTACAGGGAAAAGATGCAGAGATAAAAAACCTTAGAAGCCTAATCCAAAGAAACAAGGAATACTGGAAAAACTGTCTCCCAAAAAAATGACAAGCATATGCTAAAGATAAATTGCTGCTGAGTTTGTCACCAAGTGTTATGCAGTTTAACTTTTATCAGTTTCACAGATAAATATGACAAGACTGAAAATACCCAAAAAACCCCCAGCTGTTTGCTTAGAAAATTAAAAAATTAGTCAGATGTGTTTCTTTGAAAACAGTTGTGCATGAAATTGTCAAAGCTTCAAGATACACACTTCATGATAAAAATCTATCTAATTCTGTTGCAAACCTGCCAACTGAATCACAGGTATGTTGCTGAGTGTTTGCAGGGAGGCTGATCATCTTGCAGCAGAGTTCTGTCCTCCTTTACAAATGATTGGGCATAAATCAGCAGACAGAGATGGTGTAGAAATTAGGAGCATTCTTCTTCTTCATCTGTCCTACTTTTTCTCCAGTGGTTATCAAAATGAATGTATTTGCTAAGAATGGGAATTCTGCACTTCCCACAGCCTGAGGGGAGAGGAGATGAGATGGAGGATGGTCAGAAGGGGGCCAAACTGGGTTCATGTAGGTTTTGATGGTGGAAGGAATGATGAGGAAGATGCAGCATGAGGGAATGGTGAGGAAGATGTAGCAGCAGCAGACAGAGAGAGGTGGAGAGCTGGATGGTGTGTTAGGACTGTCAGATGTGATGTGGCATTTCTCCCCTCCTCCCATCTCCTGGCAGGGAGAGACCATGTTGCTTTGTCTTGTTGTATTTTTCTTCTTTCCTTGGAATAGTTTATTAGATTGCGGGTGAGGTTTGGAGAAAAGAAAGCAGCAGGGAATCTTTATTTAAACAGGAAAGGGCAAGAAAGATGAAGGCACTTGTTCCCATATGACAGCCTCCAGCAGAAGAAGCAAATCAGCTTGAATCTCATTCTAAATAATGCTGGGAACATGACTCAGCCGGATGATTCAGTAGTGCACTAGGTGCAGAGAAACCTGCATTTTCCCTTCTCGGCATTCCTCCATCTATTCCTTTCTGGGAAGCTGAAAGCACATCCCCCTGTGCCCTCTGAGGTCCCAGATAAGCAACACAGAAGATAAGCTGCAGCACCAGCCCCCTTTTCTCACGGGGGAACAGTTTTCATTACCTTTTTCAGCACGTCAGAAACATCATCCCAACTTCTTCAGGCGATGCTCCATAGCTTTCCACATTTTATTTAGTCCTCTAAACCACATCTGAATGGGTATTTGTTTCCATTTTCTACCAGCTGCAAACACTGTATTGATTGAGAAATCAATGTTCCCAATTGTATATGTTAAAAACTGCATTTGTGGTTGTAATGTAATGGGAAATGTTTCAGATGGTAACAGAGTTCCCAGTAACACCCAGTAGAAGTAAAACATGTCAAACACTGGCTGAAAAAATCACTTTCCTTGGGCTCTAATTGAGAGAGACTTTTCTTTTTTTAGAGATACAATCTTTACCTTTTTACAGAGGTACAGTCACTTCCCTAGTGCTGCTGGCCACACTATTTCTAATACAAGCCAAGACTTTGGTGCTTTAAAATCTGATGTCTTTGAACACATACATTTTGTACTTCATTTTTAAATCACCTCTCTCCTAGAAAGTGATCTGCCCAGTCGCATCTCCTCAGCTGGAAGGCAGTGTGAGATGCTGTAAAGAAAGGTGCAGAAAATCTGATAAGAAATAATGATGACCTTAGGAAAAAAAAAAAAGGATTTCTTCCTCCTGTAGGCAGTGTGAGATTGGCCTCTCTCCTGACCCATAGAACATCTGTCTGTCTGACTCTAATTCATTTGTTCTCTGAGCATTGGGAACACTGATTGTTCTTCTGGCAAGAAAAAAACCTGTACCTTTGCTTAAAATCACTAAGCTGTGCATCTTCCACCAGACTTGGAGTTAAGAGTCAGAAATATAACAAAACCACCAGCTTTTGAGTTACTCAAGGGTCTTGCTACTTCTGTTTGGATGGAGTTGGTGGTTAGGTTTTTTTCAAGCATAGGCAATCACAACTGTTTGAATCTATCCCTTTTTAGCTTAATCTGAGCAGTCATCTTTGATGTGCCAGCAGCAGATGAAGGGTGCAAAAGGAGTGCAGAATTGCATGGGCACACGGGTGTGTGCACAGCACTCAGAGCCCGTTCTCTCAGATATCTGAGAAGCTGAAATGTTGTTGTGCTGTAAGATCTAGGAGAAAAAAAAAAGGAAGAAAGAGATGCTCTCGAGCTGTCAGAGACTGAGATCAGAGCTTTTAACGTAGCATTCTTTGTATTTGGACTTGTCATCATCTGGGTATTAGTAAATACTTTCTGGCTGGGATTTCTGTATTCAAACCCATTCCCTCATCCATTTATCTTTCATCTTCTGCTCTGTGGAATGTTCTTATCACCAAAATACAGGGTTACAATGTAAAGAATGTTAATATCTGAATTAAATTGTCAGGCGAGGTGAGCTGTTTAGTGTGACAGGAGGCAACTGGGGATATCCTCTCTGGAGGGGTTGACCCAATATTGTCTGAAAAACAGTCATTTGTCTTCCAATTACAACTGTTACAAAATCTAAGGCTGGAATTGCTGATATGTGAGCTAATTTATGAGTGGTGTGGTATGCCTGGGTAAACTTGCACCAGATAGTTATTTAGTAATGAAATCAGTCGATCGGCAGAATGGATTTAAATGGTCTCTGTGGAGACATTTTCTCCCCAAATATTCATTACTTCACCAGTGAAAAGGCCTAATTGTGAGTTTCAGATACGTATTTTTATATGCATATATACACAGCTATAGAGGAAAAAACGCTTTCATTTTCTGCAGTGTTAAATAAACCCTTCTAAAGATAGAATGGTTCCAAGTTAATTAGCTATATATTACTTATAGTAGACCTTAAGCAAGTTTCTGTGGCTCTTCATTAGCTTAATCATGACTCAGGCTCTGTTTTCACTGCACCTACATTTATGGAGTGAAAAATCAATGAAAAATGTCTTGCAATAATATCCTCCTTTTGCAAATGGGATGGGAAGCCTGTTCCACATAGCTTACCAGAATTTTGAATTTTGATTTTTTAATTTTTCATATCAATGTCTACTCTTCAACTAGATGCACATTAAGCCTGCTGGAAATCACAGCCTGGGAATATTCTGCACCACAGTGCTAGGATTGATTTACAATATACACTTCACTCAGGAAGGCTCAGGTGTAAATTACCTCTTTAAACAGAGGTTACTCTTACTTTTTTAGGTTGGTTTTTACTTTGCTACATTACATCCTGTTAGGATTCAAAGTCAAAAGCCCACAGGGCTGTGTGTTGGGTTGTTTTTTTTCTCATTTCTGAGGAGCACTGGCTATTACCAGTCTGAATTTAACCCAGTAGATGTCACTGTGAGTCCTGTTTGATGGTGATGAGCAGTGGACAGTAGCTGAAGCAAGACTGAAATGGGTCAAGTAAAGATCTGGAACAGATAGGGAGACAAGGAGGCAGCAGTTTGGGTATGGATGCTGGTGTTGTTTCACAGTACTTCATTTTACCCTTTTTTCAGTCTTTTTGAATGGTTGTGGAGCAGTCTATTAGAAAACTAATGCAACAGGTGAAACTCAAGTCTGAGCTTGAAATTGTTTTGAAACAGTGCATTGATGCATCCATACAGACCTTAAAGTTCAGGATAATATGGTGACATACTAAAAAAAAATGCCTTTATTACCACAGTATACTTTTTTTTCCTGAGTTTGATGGATACTACAGATCAGATGCTCTATTTTTGGATGCATTTAGATAGATACTGATTCATAACTGAAGATACTTACACAATTTGAGGTGATAAACACTGCTTTGTGTTACTTGGGTGCTAAAAGCCAATCAATTCAGTACATTTCATTTTAGATGGGGATAGTGAACAGACCAACAGTTATGTCTTTAATGAGATACGTCTTTAATCAGTATAAATAGAGCTAATAGCAGTCCTAGAGTTATCTACAGGACTGTCCATTTGCTTAGGAATGTGTAAAAACTTCAGCAGTCTGCTCATGTATTTTCAGGTCTTTCTTGTCTTCCTGCCAGTGAAAGAATAAAAATGAACATTTTTCTCTTTATGTGGAAATATTCCTAAATATGGCTAAGATGTAACCAAATATGACTTGAGTTATGAGCCATTTAACTTTATAGTTGGATTTGGTGCAGAAATTGCTAAGCATGTAGCAGGGCCTGATAAGTCAGGTCATTTGATGGACTAATTGGTGATAAGAAAAGTTGTAAGTTGAGATGCTGAAGAATTGCTTTTAGTACTTTGCAGTAGGGTGGTGATTAGATGGCTGTTGTTAAAACCATACACAGTAAGGATTCCTGCAGGAAAAAAAAACCCAAAAATTAAAAGAACTTAAAGTACATAGAGGGAGTTACCTAATTCATAGCATCACAGCTGGAAAAAGTAGTTCCTGGGCTTATCAGCCCCAGGCACTTCACTAATGGATGTATTAGGATGCTGATAACTCCAGCTAATGCTACTGAGTTAAAGAACTTGGAGCTTTTTCTCTCCCTGCTTTGAGGTAAAATGTCAGTGTTAGCAGAGCTTTAGCCAGTGAGCCCATTGACACCACAAACAACACAGAGCTGGGTGACTAACAGAGGACTGACAACAAAATGAATCAAGGACTAAGGTGATTTTTGCTGTGATTTGTATATGATTCAACACCTAGGAATAAAAAAACCCCAATTATATTAAATATTATTACAGCAAAATCTCCAGTCAAGAGTTGTGTCCATGTTTCTCTTATGCCTTTGTTTTCTTTAACCCAGGAAAATTCCTGACTTCCTTAGCTGTTCCTAATTTTTGTGCAGTTCACATCTGTAGCTCTGTGTTCCACTTTCTCCTCTGAACTCCAGGAAGAAGAAAGGTTCTTGCTCAAGGTTTAAAAGATTGCAGCAGTTGACAGAGGATGAGAGACATTCCCTACTCTTTTTAAAACACTCTTTATACAAAACTGAGGCAGCCTTTCTGTTAAAGTGGTGAGAGTTACAGATTTGAAAGGGAAGCAGCTTTCATAAGGGCTTCACTTCATAGCATGAAACTTTTTTCCTGTTTTCTTTAAAAAAAATAATTTTAAAATCCTGTGAACTTTCATACCAAAAGCCATTTCCCCATGCTAGTGGCCTTTAAATTTATGACACATCCTTCATTCTAAATTATCCCACACGGCTTTACAACCTCATACAAAGTTAAACACAGGAGTCATTTTGTTCCCTTTGGAAATCGAGTCAGTTCTAGTTATATATATATTTTATATATAAGTGGCATAAGCATATGGTTATAATTGTGCATAGTTCAAGACAGGAAACAAAGAATTAATTTCTCCCCAATTAAAACTGCAAGGGAACTTTAATAGGCAGCCTCCAGTTACCAAAATGGATCAGGGCCAACACTGCTTGGATAAGGAGGCTGTGATTGGAAAAGAGTCTTTCACCACAAGGAGTGGTCACAGCCTCAGCTGGAGAAGACCCATCACCTGCCACCTCTCCAAACTCCATCATCACTCCACTGATTGACAGCCCTGCTTAACGAGATGGCTAATTACGAAAGCTTGGCCACCTCTTAGACATGCACAGAGCAGGGTGTTCCTTGTGCACTGCCAAGGCAAGCAGGTCAGGAATGGGGATTTCCTCAGCCTGAGGAGCTGTTTGGGTCAGGGAACCACGTTCACCACTTGTCACCTCGCCCAGGCTGCAGGCTCTGCCCCAGGTACCCAGGCTGAACCAGGAGCTGGCAAATACACCAAGGGTGGAGCAGGGAGACAATAGAGGGAAATGGTATCCCAGGGAGTTCTGCATGTGAGGAATGTGTGTCCCCAGCACAAGGTTCCCCTTTCCATGGCTTTATTCTGGAAAGCTGAGGAGGTGTATGCAGAAAATTCCTATGTGAAGCAGCCTTTGCTAGTAAATCCTGCAGTGTTTTTAACTGGAGTTGGAAAGAGGTTTCTCCTTACAAATCAGGGCACAGTTGGAGCATGTTTTCCTTGCTTTACAAATGTGACAAGGCAGTCTGATCACTTCAGGTAGTTTCTGTTGCCAGTGGAGACAGTCATTCAGGACTGGCATCAGCTCTCATAGCAAATGGCATTCTTGTGGAGAGAGGGAAAAGTAAAGGATTTCCCAGAGAACAGTTAGGTGATATTGGTAAATAGACCCAAATGAAGAGAGAGTCTAGACTGGGACCTGAAGCTTCGCAGTGTCCTGGGTGTCATTAATAGTTGCAGGAAATCCCTGGGGCACACTGGAGGTGTTAACACAGAGAGAAGATGACTTGAGGTCTGTAGCAGAGGTACTGAGGGGAGTCACTTCCATTCAGCAGTGGAACATATGTAGAGGTTCTAACATTTTAGATTTGTTTCCTTGGCAAATTCATGATGGAGATGCACTCTGTGTGAGGAAGAGAAATGACAGCAATACAAAGAGAAAAAAGTTGAATAGCTCCATGTGGTTTTGTTAATGTTTTTAACAATCCTACTTGCCATATTTTTGGAATAGACCTTATTGAGTTATTTTTCTCCACTAAAATGGATTTTCTTCTCTGAACAACTCTGTAGATAAGAATTATAAATGAAAACTATTTAAAATCGAAAAAAAATATTTTTTTGTTAGCATCGTTCCAATGACCCTGGAGGATTTGGGGTCTTTTTAATAACATTTCAGTTTCATGTCTGCTGTAGTGAATGTAGAAAATCTATAGTTGCCATATTTGGTTAATGTACAAATTACTGTTTAGGTAAAAAGGGGCAAAGTCATTAGAGAGGGATATTTTTCAAAGAAGCTATTAGTCTCATTCCTAATTGCACTGCTCATTTGAAACCATAAAGGCTTATGATGGTGGGTAACTTTTTGAGAGGTNGGAGCTCAGCATACAGACCTTTAATAGAATATAAAATATTAGTGCATCCAAAACATTTTGTTTTTTATAAGGTAGGATCCCAGACAGTCTGGCTTGGAATCAGATACAGCAGATGGGATTTTCTGTCTCTTTACTAAAGATGATTCTTTCTTTCCAAGTTAGAGCTAAAAGAAGGTGGGAAGCTGCAGTGGAACTGCATTTGGTAGGGAAATGCAGCACTAGCTAGCAGACTCGGAGTCAGGAGGGCTTCCTCATGGGAGCAAGGGCTCAAGCATGGGGAGGTTTTGATAGGATTAGGGCTTTCCTACCTCCTGGAGCATCTTGGGTGATTCATTAATAAACCTTTCAAAGTATCAGCGGAGTGGAGACGTATGGTGAGGTCTAATTTTGGTCTCCCTTGCCTGTTAACGAGACAAATTCCTGACTAGCAGCCTCCAGTCTTTCTGTTTGCATCCTTCAGGAACCTTTAGCAGCAGTGATTCATATTAGGTGCCAGGACACCCACTTATGAGTCAGAAGCAGCTAGAGACTATCCCACCGCCAAGGTTGGCAGACCAGCTCCATATGCTGTCACTGGGAACTTAATGAACCGGGAATCTGCTCGCTTCTCCCCGAGCAAGAGTGAGGGGTGTCTTTCAGCAAAGGGTTATAAATGGCTTGAAGGAAAACAGCCAAATCCAGAAGGTTATAAAAAAGATGTGGAAGTGAAAGATGGAAGATAATGTAGCTCTAGAATTAAATATGCTGGAAAACAAAAACAGAAATTAAAGTCTTCCCTGTTGTTTTGATGTGGCTGAGAAATGCACGTGCTGTGTGGTTTGGGGTTTTTTTTGGTGTTTCTAATAACCCCCTCCCATATCCTTCCCAATCAGTCCAGGACCTTCACTGGCTTACCTTTTAATTCCCACTTTTGCCAGGTGAGAAGCAAAGATACAGCTATGACCGGTCGGGATACGACGTGGAGGAGTCCGACGGCGCGGATGAGGATGAAAATGACAACGAAGATGATGATGAAGACAGCCAGGCTGAGTCAGTCCTGTCCACAACCCCTTCNGTCTGCTGTAGTGAATGTAGAAAATCTATAGTTGCCATATTTGGTTAATGTACAAATTACTGTTTAGGTAAAAAGGGGCAAAGTCATTAGAGAGGGATATTTTTCAAAGAAGCTATTAGTCTCATTCCTAATTGCACTGCTCATTTGAAACCATAAAGGCTTATGATGGTGGGTAACTTTTTGAGAGGTAGCTCAATTAAACCCCTTTATTTTAACCTGGAGTTCAAGATGCGTATTTTGGTTTTGGAAATGTAACAGCCTAAAGCACTGGTAGTACATCAAAATTCTTTTAAGGGTCTGATTTTTTTCAGCATCATTTCTTTTGATGGTGAGTTGCTCTGTAGATTTGTTCAGAACAGGATCTCTGAGATGTGCACTAACCAACCAATATTGGTTTTGCAGAACTAAGTGGTTTCTTACAGGTTTTTTTTGGGGGGG